>VDFB02270651.1:372487314-372530101 GCA_007258455.2 Sequoia sempervirens
TCCACACCGTTTATCCGATTGACTCCGTTCAAAGGCAGTTCTTCTCACTTTTTCGTGCTCTTTCCGATGATATATACCACTTCATACTTTTGAGAAGTTGGCCGGGGCACCTTTTTCTTCACCATATGTCTCCTCAAGGGGGGCATACCCTACCATTCTCATCCGTTTACTCATTCTGAGTAAACGTTCATCCATTTAACATATCCTTTCATCATTCCAAACTCTTGTTCTATCATTCTGATCATCCGTTTACTCGTTCCGAGTAAACGTTCATCCATTTAACACATCCTTTCATCATTCCGAACTCTCGTTCTGTCGTTCTGATCATTCGTTTACTCATTCTGAGTAATCGTTCATCCGTCCTGATCAACAATTTGCTCATTTTGAGTATTTGTTCATCCATTTCTATCATCCATTTCTCCAGTCAAATCATCGTTTTGCCCATCCAAATCCCCCGAACTTCGTCTCGGGTTATTATCCAAATTGACCAAAGTGTCTGATCTGATCGTCATCATCAACATCCTCTTAGGTTTGTCATCCATCCTAAGTTTATCATCATCGTCAGCCCAATCAATTCACCTTCAATCTCAAGGTGGATTCGGTGCTACAATCATCCATTCATCCTTTAATCTGATCAATCAGCATCATAAGTCACCTAGGGTAATCTCTGAACGACGTTTAAGGTCCCTTCCATCATCCTATCTGATCCATCGGTCGATCTTATCAATCAGTCATCGATCAATCTCAATCAATCCAATCCAATCCAATTGCATCCCTATCTAACCACCTTCGACCCAATCAATCTACTTCCATCTTGAAGTAGATTCGGTGTCGTAATCATCCTTTAATCATCTAGTCCAATTGTCAGAATCAATCCCATCCAATCATCCAATCATCCTAATCTGAGCTTTAATCCAATCCTAATCTGAGCTTGTCCTAAATCCCGATTTGAGCTTTTGTCTGATTTCCATCCAAAATCTTTATCCATCATCTTTATCCTTTCATCATCATGAATTCTTATCCTCCATCAATAGTAGTCAAGGGAAACCCTAATTACGTCGACGACGATAACGAAAGTCTTGTTGATCAAGAGGTATACGACATAGATCCCCTTGACACTATCATTGCTAGTAAACTTTCACCACCCACATTCCAAAATCCAATCACCCCATCGAGTTATCCCATCATGTCTTCATATATGCCTAATCACACTCCTTATGCCACCTTTGACAAGGGATGTCCATCATATCCATCATGTCCTTCATCTACATCATCCTCTTATCCAACACCCGCATCCTCTTATCCTAGTCTGCCATCACAATACCCTCATCCTAATCCCTCGTCCACATCCTCCTATCTCAATCCTTCATCTGCATATACCCACTACCCTAATCTTCCATACCCATCCGCTCAGCCTAATCTTACATTCACACCTTCTTATCCTAGTCAAACACACCCATCAACTTACCCTAATCCAACATCTCCATCTCCCTATATCAATCCATCACCTGCCTCCTTGTGTCCTAATTCACCATGCCAATACCCCTATCTTAACCCTTCACCTAATCCCCCATCTATTCCCAGTCCTACATCCAATCCCATTCCCCTATCTAATCCTAGCCCACCAATCCCTAGTCCTAATCCCCCACTAATCCATAAACCTTCATCCACTCCCACCTCGCCATCTCAGCCTAGCATATCCAAGTTTCTCCAAGGACTTATAACAAAGGAAACATCCCCCACTCCACACATTGCAGTCGTGGAACCATGCCATCCCAACCCATCATCCATGGTCGTTAATGACGAGATCCTTCTCCATCCAACACCTATCATTGATGATACCATCACATCCTCTGAATCCATTGAGTCCCCATCTCCTCCCATCACATCCTCTGAATCCGCTGAGTCCCCATCTCCTATCATCACATCTGCTGAATCCACTGAGTCTCCATCTCCTACCATCACATCCTCTGAATCCACTGAGTCCCCATCTCCTACCATCACATCTACCAAATCCATTGAACACCCACTCCCTACTCCAAGAGCCATCGAACCTATCGACGACATCCAAATCCAATCCACTTCTTCCACTCCTAGTATCCATTCCCAGGAATATCTTGAATCCTCCATCCTTCCATCTTCCCCACTTGAAGAGTCCCCCCATGACTCCATTATCATGCCTCTCGCACACGATGATTCATGCCAAGAGCCTGATCCAAAGCATGCCAACATATCCCCTCCTCTAGATCAAGATCCTACCATCCCATCTAGTCTACCGCAAGATCACATTCCATCCATTCCATCCCATCATCCTCTTGACATTCAAGATTCTACTGCTCCATCTCTGTCTCCATTGCATGAGCCTGCTACCACAAAATCAGATCCTATCATATCCCCTACTCCCTCTCCTGATACCACCCATCCAAGTGTTGTTATCCCATCATCGCCTAAAAATGCTATCCCCACACCGCTTGCATATCCCCTGGGTACTCTCACATTCTTCCATGGTGGCCTCCTTGCAGAAGAAAAACACAGTGTATATACCACCCATCATCCCCCACCTAATAATGGACTCGCATCATGTTTTCAGAATAACAAAAATCCTATCATGGATCGAATGCTCAAGAACATGAACTATCAAGGAAAAGGTCTAGGCCTTCACGAGCAAGGTATTTTAGAGCCCATCCAAGTCAAGGAACAAATCTGCATGCAAGGTCTTGGATCTATTCCCCAAGACTCACAATCTAAACACATTGGTACAACCTCTAGACATCCTGAACGAGCCTTTTCCAAAAGAAATGTCAGCTCTTCCCATCACTCCACCAAATCATATGTTGCAATCCCTCCTCCTCTATCGTATCGCCTCAAAACAACTGTCCATATTCCTCCTTCATCTGCTCCATCCATTTTGGGTCCTTACATCCCTCCATCCACCATCTCCTGTCCTTCATCTACTCTCTCCATCTTGGGTCCGTATATCCCAAGATCACCTCCTCCATCTCATTCGCTCATCCATCCAACACCTATCCATGTCATCCATCATAAACATCCCTCTCGCATGTCCCATAATTAGGATCAACAAAGGCACATACCTAAACATACCCCATCTACATGTAATCCCCATACTCCTACCTCCACCACTCCACATCGTCCATCCCCTCACCTCCATCCCATTGCTAGTACAAGCACTTTGGATGCCAAAGGAAAAATGCATGAATCTAAACATTCACATGAATCTAAAGCTTCCCATGCCCCCTCTAAAAGACATGGTAAAGGAAAGAAAACCAAAATCCCAAATCAAAATCAAATCTGTAGCTCGCAAAGAGCCAACAAAGCAAAGATCAAAACCATGTGGATCCCAAAGAAAAAAGATGCAATGCCATCAAGTGAAAAATCTGTAAGAACATCCAAAGTTGCTAATCCAAAAGCTAAGCATACCCACCTTTCATCTCCTAAGTCTGTTCTGGGTCCCTATGTCCCGAAATTCACTATTCCATCTCCTCCATTATCCCCACATTCTCCATCCACTAGTCCCCTTATCTTTTCACATCTATCACCACATGTGCCAATGTTGGTCCTGAACTCATCTCTCCATCACACATCCACCCCATCATTCTATCCATACCATTTCCAACATCCCACCCATCATCCCCCGTATCTTCCCCATCAAATCACTCTCATTCATCCTCTTGCATAATCCATTTATCCTAAGGTTGTACCAACATCCAACAGTCGGTTCGAACATGAGCTCTTAATACCTCGTATGGAACTTGATGCTTGAGTCCTTCATCCATATACTTATTGCATGTCTTCTAAATCCACTTATTCGCCTCCCTATCCTTATCCATCTCCTTCCGCATACTATCCACAAAGTCCAAAAATCCAAAAAAAAAAATTAAAATAAAATAAAATCAAAAAAATAAAATAGTAAAGAGAAATAACCATTCAATGGTGAAAATCCTGGAAAAACAAGCGGATAAGTACCATGATGAAAACCAGCAAACGGCATCATGTAGAACTCATCTGCACTTGGGGGCAATTTCCTTGATTTGCATTCCCTCCATCCACTATGCTTCCTGCTACACTTTCGGCTATGCACCCATCTTATTGCTATACATCATTTTGTCCATCCCCCTTACACATCCTTCTTGGCATATCTCATTTATCCCAATCCTTCCATCCTCCTTGTGATCTTGATAACAATGGGGCAAACATATAAGCATGCTTTGGACACCTCTTAGCATACCTTCCCCTCATCCACACACTATCCCAATCCTCATTCGCACTCGTCTATCTTCCTTATCCACCCGTCATTCGCCCTCAATCTCCCTTCCTTATCCATGCATCCTATCTTCATCCATCTCACTCTTTTATCTTCCCATCCATTTGTCTTCCATCCTTCATTCCTCCCCGCACATGACATATCTAGAGTGGGGGCATCTATCTTCCTTTGTGATATAGTCCTTGGAGACATCGTTCATTCCATCAAAACAATCCCTTCCATCTCCCCATCCTTATCTTCTAATCGCTCCCCACAATCCTTTTAACCTCCCTATCCTTATCCCCCTACCCGTCCATCATCACATCCCTCCCCTCTCCCCATCCCTATCTTCCTATCCTTCCATCATGGCATCCATTCTCACCCAAATCCTTATCCCTATATCCAATCCACCCAAACAATCCTTTTCCTCCCCCCATCCTCGACCCTCATCCCATCTCATAATCCCTTGTCATTGGTACCTAGCTATAGGATTCCCCCCACGCAATCCAATGTCATCTATCTTATCACCATCACTTTTGCTTCTTTTGCACATCTTTTCCATCATATCATCCGCCCACTTCCTCTTTGATGATTTGGATAACTATCCCATCCCTGAGCTTGTATAGTCACTATCCTCCGTTCCAGTACATCAGGTCTATCTTGTCCCATCGTGTTGGTCCAATCATTTTAACCCCTTATCTCCACTTTGGTCCTCTATCGTCTATCATTGGTCTTTCTCCTTTCGTCCATCCTATCTTTACCATCCATCAAGGTCTCCATCTTGGTCAGTCGTCCACATTTCGTCGAACTACGTTGCCCCTGCGCTATCACGTAGGCAAGGTCGATCATTTGATCTGCCCCCGGGGTTCCATCATCAGTCTTTCTACTTTGTCCATCTGATCCTTTATCATCTATCATCAATCTTCATATCTTGTTCCTATTTGTCTGTCTCGTCTTCATCATCCATCAAGGTCTCCTATCTTGTGTCATGTCTCTCGTGTCGCGTCATCAAGCTACGCCCTTATCTCACTAGTCCTTAACAAACAAGATCCACTTGTACCATCAGATCCAATCAGTTCTGAATATCCTGTGTCATATCAATCGTTTAATTTAGTATCCATCATCGGTCTCAACAGGATGCATCCTTCCTAACAGACCTCATCAATCCCATCCATCCCCTTGATTGATCCTATGGCAAATGACATTTTAAATTGATTGTGATCTTTTGATGCTTTTGGCTTTTGTTTATCATTTGAGCTCCCTATCATCACTTGTCATGGTCGCCTTGATCCATCATATCATGGTGTGCTTTGACTCGTCAACATAGTGTATCTTGATCTTTTGTCTTCTGTTGTCCCACGTAGTACCCACCAAGATCCTTGAGGTCTTGTGTTACGCTGGGGCATCCTTGTGTGCTTGTGGTTATCCCAATACTGCCCGACCAAGGTCATCGTGACTTTGGGGTGTTGGGATAGCCTTCTTGTTTGTTATGTTTGTTTTCTGCATTAGACACTAATCTGCCTTGGTTCTTCATACCCTGGCGTCTTGTGTCTTATGCTATAGCAAAATCAGTGCTCCGACGATGGCAAATTGCATTTAGATTGCATTTCATCTCTCATCCTCAAATCCCCCCATCCATTCATCCTTCATCACGCTCCCCTCCCAATCTTCCATCACATTGCATCATCTTCTTCAACTCCCCTTGCATCATCTCATCCATTTTAGAGCCCACCCGTGTTCTCTTGAACCCGCATGTCCTCTCGAGGGGGCATCCTTCATCCCTAACTTTCATCTTTCCCCCCATCATCTTCCTTCCTAGTCACTTCTTTGAATGACTGGGGCATCTTTTCCAATCTAACCATCTTCTTCTAGGATCTATGTTTTAATATTCTTTGAAATGATGCTACTTCGTAACACCATCTCAAAGAGGGGAAAAATGTAGATGTCTAAATTTGGACACTTAATTTATCCAAATTCATCCCCTTTCATCTTATTTTTATTAATTAAGTAATACTACTATTATTTAATTAATAGCTTTAATTCTGCCAAACTCCTAAGGTATTTAATCAATAATACCTTATCTCTTTAATCCTCCTTCCATCAATTGAATTAAATAAATATTCCATTTATTTAATTCCCTTCATGTCACATCCTCCATCATGTTTATCTTATCTTAATCCTTCTTCTAATCCCATCATTAGGATGTGCACATGCCTAATATTTGATTAGGATGTGTCACATCCTCCAACTTTTGCAAGTTGGCCTCTAACCTCTCTTAGCCACCTAACCATCCTCTAATCCCTCACTAATTAGTCTAATCAACCTCTCAAGGAATTTTTAATTCCTTTTATCCTTCCAAGGAATATTAAATTCCTTTTTCTCTTCCCCATGTGATCTTTGACTTGTCACATCAAGTCACATGTGAGATCTAACCCTCTTCTAATCCTCATTAATTAATCTAATCAAGTACTTGCACAATCCTAATCACCCCCTTTAGTCAACTCTCCCCATCCCCCAAGGAATTTTTAATTCCTTTTTATTTATCCTAGGCTCCTCTCTTCCCCATGTGAATTTTTAATTCACCTTTTAATCCCCCAATGCACCCTTTGGAATTTAAAATTCTTCCCATCTCCCCATAGGATATTTGAGGAATTTTAATTCCCACTTGTCCTTTCACCACATGGGGACAAGTACCTCCTTTATGAGGAGATCTTGTCCAATCCCAAGGTACTTTGTACCCCTCTCCATGTCATGTCCTTTTCCTTCCACCTCATGTCCACTTCACCTTTTAGGGCTATCTCACATGCCACATGTCAAGATGTGAGGGCTTGTGAGTTCTCAACTCACCTTAGCCCTACATCTTGATATTTGGTGGATCAATCTCAACCGTCCATTTCCCCTAGGATTTCCCAAAAATCTTATAAATACCCCCTCTTTTCTCTCATTTTAGGGAGATCATTTTGTGTAGCCAAACTCTTGCAGTTTTGTTTCTCAACCTCTACTTAGCCATTTTCACATTTTCATCCACTTGCATCCATCTTCACATCCTCATCTAGCTTGCATCTTGCCATCCAAGGAGCATACACATCAAAGATCGAAGGGCCAACCAAAGGATCGACTCAACGCAAGGTATAAAGTTCCATTTCGTGGCTTTGTCTTGTTTTGTTTCCAACTTAGGCTAATCTCAAAGTGTAGGTTGTTTTAGTTGTTTATTTGTGCTCTTTAACTTGTTGCTTGTTTTCTAACACCTATTTCGACCTATCACACTCGGACCTTCCAAACACAATGGAATTGATTGTTTGGCTTGTTGATGCTTCTTGATAGGGCTGAAAGCTTGATTCACCAAAAAATCAAGAAGAAACTTGTAATTCAATGCTTTGATACCATGTTGGAGTAGCAAATAATGAATACAATATTCAAACTACCATGAAATGAATCAAGCACAATGCATAAGACAAATAACTATCATAGAATATGTAGAAAGAGAAGGTAGGAAGGTGAAACATAAATATTGACTAACTCTCCAAGTGATGTGACACATGTAGAACAAGTGGGACAAGTGTGAAGGCATGCATCAAGTATCTATGAGGTGATACGACTAAACCACTAAGTGAATTTAAGCTAGTGTCAATAGGACTACTAGGTGTAGGAATTGGATAAAACATAACTTGATGCATAGACACTTTTCGTAGTAACACATCTAAGGGTAGTATTAATATTTAAATCCTAAAAAGCGAGATTTGATGTGTCTTATACTAATTTAAATTCTTAATTTTGAAAAATAAGAAGGAAAACAAGTTGATCTAGAGTAAGTACTTGTCACCTATCTCAAGTGGCACTAAATACTTTAAATCTTCAAATGAAATATCTCCAGCATGAATAAAGTATTAAACCATAATTATTATCATCTTGAAATGATCTCATTCAAAATTAAGCTATCATAGACATAGTGTCAATAGGTTGCATCATTTATCTTTTCTAGATATAGGAACACCTAAACCACCTAAAATTGAAACCTATTTGTTTAGAAATATTCTTTCATTAAATTATAGGTAAAAACCCTTGAACAAGTATACTTTTAAAAATATTAAATACAAAGGACCCTACTAATTTTATAGTTATATCCACACAATAATTTCTCTCCTTGCATCTTCTCAAAATTCCTAACCAACAATTCAATTAAATTTTAATCATTAATCATCAAAAAATCCTCTTTAGACTAATAAACTTCTAGATCTATGAAGTATTTTAAATATATCTTCTAATAATCTCAAAATAATATAGTAAAATACCATCTTATGAATATAGTTATATTTATAATTATACTTATTTACAACAATTTTTCATGCCACAAATGAATAATAGATATCAAGGTTGTTGAGATGAATAGAAATAACTTTTCTACAAATGAAAAAATAAAGTCCCATTTTCATGTCCTATTCTTTGAGCCTTACCATTGTCATATCTTGTCATCCATCATCTTATCTTTTGAGCTTGATCAAATTACCATATATAGTGAAGAGGGTTACAAAATATTGAAGGAAAAAAAGGGAAGATAAAAGCAACACAAAAGTACAATACCATTACCTCTAAGAATCTTTGATCCTCTCCTTGATAAGTGGAAATGGTTATGCACCCTTACTCCATTTGATTTTCTCTTCATGTTGATATGTGGATTGTTCAATACTCTAGCATAACCTTGATATGATTTGATGGTGATTGCAGGATAAAAGCTTAAAATGACAATATGTAAGTATGATAGCTCTAGGATCCTTGTTCAGTGAAAATAAAGGAAGAAAGCCTCTATATATAAAGTCTTGAAGAGGAAAAATCTATGGCTAGAAATTATTGATGATGGATGGGTGGGATTAAAGGAGAATTAGGGTTTGGATCAAGGATGCAATCATACGAAAAATGTCAAATGATAGCTAGGATCTAAGTTTAGGGTAGGGATAAGGACAAAATCCTTATGACAATGGCTAGGATTAAGAGGTTAAATGAGATGAATGGATAAGATAAAATTTTAGTTTGAATTTTGGGGAATGTCTAGATTGAATGAATTAAGGAAAGGACTTAGTTATAGATTGTGATCCATCTGAACAAGATGAAGGGCTAGGATTAAATGCACAAGGATAGAGGATAAAGAAAGAAATCAATTAAATAAATAAAGTATTTATTTAATTAATGAGATCATGATGGGATAATAATTAATTGAATAAAGATATTTATCTAATTAAAGGATTATGAAAAAGGATATTAATTAAATAAATGATAGATATTTATTTAATTAAGGGATTAGGATAAAGGTGGGAAAGGATAGGAACAATTAAATAACTAATAAATGTTTATGTAATTAATGGTTTAGAAAAGGCTAAAATTAGGTGTGGTTGGATAATGTCATATTTTAGGTGTCTACATCTAGTTGATCCATATCCTACCTTTTCAACACCATCATTACCATATCTTATCAAGCAATTTGGATACTTGGACTAAATGAAACATAAAATTAGGATTTATGTTGCTCAATTGAATTATTATTGTTTAAAATTTTGACAATATTAATGGATGAAATTAAAAATGATATATATTTTAAAATGTTCATTATGATCTTGATATTATGGATAAGACCTCTATAGATTATTTTTATAAATTGAATTATTTATATATTCAATTTATATTATTTTAAAATGCTTAATAATTATGTTATCTAGTTTTATATAAATTTGTTAAATTAATCTCGGAGTAGGGTGTGGAGTACAGTTGGTAGTTTATAATATGAAAAATGCAATTACACTTCATAAACTACATTATAAATATTTTAGGATATTGAGAATTAGCGATTGAGATGCAAGTTGTAGCTTGTTACAAGTGGGGGTGAGAATTCTGTGGGAAAAAGATATGATAGCACATATAACATGCAAGGTAATTACACTTTGTATTTTGGTCCTAGTTCTATTGCATTCCTATAGTTAAGGAAAAAAGGCATGTAGTTACACAAAGGAGTGCCTAGAATTTATAGTTTGCAACATGTAAAATATATATATTTCAATTATAATTTGTAGCTTGGGATTGATGGAAATCATGTGCTTTGTGAGGCTCAGTGATGGGATTCAATTACAAGAAAGATTGAAAGTCTATACTAATGCTTTATGGGGCATACACATAAGATTTTGTAACATGCAAACTACAAGATAGAAAAGAAATGTAACATGTTTGTACCTTAGAGACACATTGAAGATAAAACCGACAACATTGAACCAAGGCTCCTTAAATATAGATATTAAACTCACGGTTAACAACATAGACACAACTAAGGAAAAATATACAATGCTTTTTACTTGGTCCAAAAGAAATTTAGTCTTATATCAATTTAAGCAATGATTAGATAAATAGAGTAAGAACTTCAAGTAAGGCATGATGAATGCATTTTGGGGGTCATAATTGATAGAACCAAAGTATATAAACTTTTAATATGTATGAACACACAACGGTTTTTTGTCATTCTAGTATTTTTATTTTAAAAAGAATTCACATAACATTTACACATAAACTAACTTATATTGCAATACTAATAATCAAAATTTAATTCATTATTAAAAAATGAATCTAACCTAAATTATATATTATTAGAATATATCAATAAAATATTAAATTTTATTTATATTATATAAACACAATACTAATGGGGCGGTGGGCCTAGCTTGATTGGCTCAAGCATCCTATTGCAAGAAAGAGGTCACGAGGTCTAGTCTCCCCACTATCCCCATGGTACTGGAAGGCATGTTGTGCCAGCGCCACCAGTTATGTGAAAATTTTTACTAGGCGCACTGCAGTTTACAGGGGGATGGATACCCAACTGATTCTCGCAGTCTAAAAAAATATAATAATAAATAAATAAACACAATACTAATGAGATAAAGAAACTTCTTAGATTGTCCTCAAGCATAATAAAAGCACATTTTGGTTTACCTAAATCTAAATATAGTACTTATTATAAATATAGTGTCATAAATTATCACCCAGGTAACAATTTCACACTATGTTTGGCTCCCCCTTATGTGTTTGGCCTTAATTATTCTTAAATTATTTTCCCATTTTATTACCATTTTTGAAAAATAAAGATAAAATTGAGAATTAAATTCAGTTATTTATTTAATAGCATAAAGAATCTAAAAATAGGCATGGTCTAGGGCACCCTCACCCTTGACCACACTATTTTGGCCCAAATATTATTATTTTATTATCAACATTATATTTAGAAATTTAAATTCAATTGTTATCCTTTCAAAATAATTATTGCAGAAAATGTCAGAATGCATATAAATACAAGTATTTTTCACTATTTAAACACCTAATGAGATTTTGGATAAATTAAGCATCCTAAAAAGAAGTCAAGGTAATTCAAGAGCATAATACATAGTATTTTTACAATAATTTCTTTAGTCATGATTATATTTGCAATGTATCATTGAACTTATGTCAAATCATAAGTAATATTGTTTCATGTTTTATGTTTATTATCATTGTGAACTTAATAACAATTGAAGGATCTTCAATCAACTATCAAATTATCCTTGTATGAGATGTGCATCATGACTTCATTCCATCAAGGAATGTAGATTTGAATGGTAATTTGTAACATTGTGATTTATCATTTATTTTTATCCATTTTCCTTTGCTCGACCTAGAGTAAGCACTCTTTATCCAACATGATCATAGCTGTTGTAGGGGTGGAAACACCAAAACAAGGTTTGACTTAGGTAATCCCTAGATACAACAAAACCCTTCCTCTCCTTTCTTTCTTGCATGTTGTAAATCTAATATAGATTTGGAGAAGATTGAAGACCTAATATCAAGATCAAGCATAAAGCATATTCATTCATCAAATTATGACAAGATCAATTATTCGCTAAAAGAAAAGTTCCAAATCTGATTCCGACATGGAAGCACCTACAAATTGTAACACACTTGTATATTCTCATAAGTTCCAGAAACCCTAATTTTCAATCTAGGGTGTCCACACCCTTGACCAACTAGTTTGGACCCAAATTTGAATGCCAAGTTCCTCATTTTTTCTCTCTTAGCTCTCTTGTTTTTAGTTTATGTTGGTTGTTTTTAATTCCCAACCAAATCTCACAAATAATCTATGGTTTTTCCACTTCCACTTGTTAATTATCTGGAGGGATTGGCCAACGAACAAGTGAAATTTGAAAGAACTTTCCCTCTACACTTCAGGCTCTGCAAAACCTGAGAGCATGATCCCTTACAATGTAATTACAATCTTCTCTTGTGCAAATATATCTTATACATTGTAAATAACAAATATATTCTCATATAATTTTCTTGATAAAATGAAGAACTTAGAAGATCTAGGAAATCCTTTAAAGCATTCAACAATCTAGAACAAGAGAATATGAATTCAGATGATACTTCTAAAATAAACTCAAATGAAATGAAACTTTGTGATTTTAAAGTGTGAGAGATCCTAGAGATGCAACTTTAGACACATGTCCTAAATTAGTGCCTTAACCTAGGACATGGAGTCGAATAAAATGCAAGCTATATGGTATAACATAATTCCACCTAAGCATCACAAAGCTTTAAAAAATAGTGCATTATAATTTTATACTCAAAATCCTTAACCAAATATTCTTATCAAATCCCTACACAATGTTACACAAACCTATGCTTCCATTAAATCATTTAACCTAATCTTTGAATAAGAGCATCAATTAAAGGATACATCCACTGAAACAATAATGGAGACAAATTATTTAAATTAACTTTGAACTATTTCATTTATAGTTTGTATAACGAGTACAACATGAGACAATTGGCTTTGGGATTGCCATTATATTCATTCAAATGCTAGTACTATTATACAATATATGAAAATCCAAGACACAATCTTGAATAACCTAAGAAAACACAAACTCTATTCTCTGTGTTACATTACAAATTTCTCTAAGAGATCAATCACCATGTGCAAATGGTCTTAAATTCCCTTTTATAAGACAAGGGAGAAACAAGCCTCAGGCCATTTGCACATGCCATATCTTCATTTGACATTCATTTGAATTTCATAAATACAAGTACAATTACTTGTTCATAGATGGAATATTCCAAGGACAAAAATAGTTATATTTACTCTTTGTAATCATTGTCCTTCCAAAAGTTCCTTTGATGTTGATTGTTGATTCTTTGCTACTATTTTTCTTTAATCTTCTTGATGTGATCCTAGGAATGTTGAGTTGGCCAGTGAAGACAACACCTTGTTGTGTATGGCAAGACTTAAGAAGCAAGTCCAAACAACAATGTTTGAGTCTTCTTCAAACCTACCAGGGTTCAGCCATCGGCCTTACCCTTTACCTTTTACCATCCTTGACTCTATTGTAAGCCAACACACTAACCTTTGAAAAATCAAAGTGTGAAACACCAAACTTTGCATTGAGCAATCATACATTGGGGTTCACCTTTGCACCTTACCACTTACATGCCTTTCAACATGGTGTAAGCCATCTCCTGAATTGTGATGCTTGAAATCATCCTTTGCAGTCACTAGTTTCAACCCTTTTGGGCATTGGCCTTCGAGGTTCCATCTTTCACCTTACACAAACTCCTGTTAAGGCATAAGCCTTAACTTTGACCAATGAACATCGAAACCTTTTCGGGGTTCGGAGTTCAGGTATCCCTCATACTCCATACCTAGCAATGTGTTAAGGTGTAAGCCTTAACATTGACCTTCAATCTCTAAAACATTTTTTGGGTATCGACCTTCACCTTTTCTACTTTCCGCTTATTTGGCTCAATGTTAAGGCATAAGCCTCAACTCTGAATCCCGAAGTCCAAATCCTTTTTGAACTTGGCTCAATTTATCCAACTCTTTCCTTCTTTGGTAAGCAATTCAAAATATTGAGCTGGAAAATGCACACAAATTTATTGAAAGTTGAATCATAGAGAAGGAAACTTTTACTTATTGGTGTTCAAATGTTGAAAACCCTAGTTTTGAGTGCAAGAATCTTAAAGAATCACTACAATTGATCTTTGAATACCTTAAAATTCCTTGGTAATTTTGAAATATGCTTTAGTCTTTTCTTTTATGGAAAAAAATATCTTCAATTCAATTAAACATCACATCCACCATTAGTGCTTGCTCACATGAAGCAGAAAAGCTCTAGCTACTTGTTAACTCAACTTTTAACATGAGTTGTTGATCTTGTGTTGATTTTTACCTTCAAATGACTCTAATTGAGTCAATTCACGTTTGAAAACTTGGTCATCATTAACCATAGTCTAGGGCCAATTAGGTGCCACCATGTGGAAAATCCTGTCTGATATCATTCTTCTAGCCCCACTGCCTTTGGAAACATCAAGAGAGCTGATGTGGTAGCATCTTGCACTCCTACACTTTCTTTTGTAAATGTTGACTATATCCCACAGGATAGTGGGGAGCTGACATGTGGATCCTAGCTATTGCAATTTAAGCCTTTTAAAAACCTTGGGCCCACCACCAGTTTTGAGCAAGTTCTACAAAGAGTCTGTGGGGTCCATTGGACATGGAGTTCCACACCACATCCCCACACTTTCTTTTCTATTAGTATTTTATTTCTTATAAGTGAGTGGAGGCCAATGAGAGTTGAACACTTGTTGTTGTGGGACCGAAGGATGCATGACTTAAGACAACTTAAAGCATGCACTTTAAGTTATGACTTAAAAGGGATCACTTTACTAGGTCAACATAAGATTTTATAACATAAATATTTCAAACCTAGGAAAAACTTTAGACTTAGGATTCAAAAATTTATTTCTCGACCCACAGACTTAAGATTTAAATGAATATTAAATGGGGTGGTGATCGAAAAAACTATGATGTCGAGGCTAGTCAAAACATGACTTTGAATGACATAAATTGTAACTTGAAATACCAACAATCCATAATAGCATGTCAACGAACATATAGAAGAAATGATTAAAATGGATAAGGCATATAAATGCAAACCCTGGCCCACTCAGAACCATCAGAACACTCAAAATTTTGAAATGTATGACCAAGAACTCAAAAAATAATTTAGGTTCCATCATCAGCTCATGTTTGGGAATGTTTGCTCACTATGAACAAAGCGAGATTCTATAAATCTCATGGTGGAGTAGACCAAACACAAAGAAACCAAAGCCATGGAAACTCCTAAACAAGGAAAATAGACCAAACCAAACCAAACCAAACCTATATACAAACATATACAGTGTACATGGAAAATAACATACCTTATGAGAAGTATATTTTCAAGAATTTTCCCTATACTAAAAATTCCAAAAATTCACCTGTTAAGCTTTGCAAGAAGTATGAATCCTCTCCATGTGTGTTGCTTACCAGATAAGGGCCCAACCATAATGCATCAAACTTCCCATGCTTGCCCTTGTCTTGAGATTTGGAATTCCACATTAATACCATGCTTCCCACTTCAAACTTCATGGGAGATGAATTCTTATCATATAGGAGCTTAACCTGCAACTTCATCTTTGCATTAGTTTGTTGGGATTCTCTTCTTGTTTCATCCAATTCAAACTAGACATTTATTCTATCTTGCATATTATCACATATGTCATCATCATATTCTTGGATGAATTTGTACATCTTCATAAGATTATTTGTTGGTAGCCTTGCTTCAATGCCATAAACTAAGCATAATGGAGATTGTCCTATTTCTTTCTTGATGGTCACTCTATCATCCCAAAGAGCCAAATTTTTAACTTTGATTCCCAGGCCTTCTTGTTTTTCTCAATCACCCTCTTAATAATCTTTAGCAGACTTTTATTTCTTGATTCAAATTTTCCATTTCCGTATGGGTGATAAGGGGAAGAATAAGAGATTTGTATTCCATGTTTATTGTAGAAGCTAGTGAATTCCTCTGATATGAGGACATGGAATTGTTTGATATATCTTTTCAGCCACTCCAAATCTTATTAGAATATTATTTAACAAGAAATCAACCACTACTTTGTTGGTAGCTTTCCTTGTGGGGATAGCTTCAACCCACTTTCTAAAATAATCAGTTGCTACCAATATCTAGGAGTGTCCTCCACTATATTTATTTGCAATCTCTCCAATAAAATCAATTCCCCACTATTGAAAAGGTGCTTGAACTGTAACTGGTCTAAGAGGCAAGTTTACTAAGAATTTTAACTTCCCTAAAAACCTCTAGCATGCATCACATGCCTTGACCAGCTTATATGCATCTTTAAATAATGTGGGCCACCAAAAACCTACTCTTAGGACTTTATGAGTAGTAGTTTTAGCCATATAGTGGCCACCACAAACACCACTATGCATCTCTATTAAAAATTCTAAGGATTTCTTCCCATAAACACATTTAGCAACACTCCATCTACATTCCTCCACCACAATTCATTGTCCACTATCACATACTTTATTGCTTGCAACTTCAATGTTTATTTTCTGATTATTAGTCATTCCTTTAGAACATGACATATTCTACAAGTAATAAACAATGTTCCTATACCACCCTGAGGTTTGCATATCACAAATTTAGGAGCCACATCAACATATCAACATTGTTTAACTGAATGACCTCCAAGTCTGTTTCTACCATCAATTTGGCCAATCCTTGACCTCTAACCAATTTGGTAATTTGCATGTCAATATTAAAATTTCTTGTATCCTATTGATCCAACTACATCTTCTCCCAGTAATTTCTTGTTGTGTAACATTCGGGGGGTTGCATGGTCTCTTTTCTTCTCTATTATGGGGGTTTTTATTCCTTGTATGGGGTTTTGTCCTTCTCATTATTTAGTGGGAGAATTTTTTTTTTATCCCCCTTTTGGGGAGGTGTTTTGTCCCATTGTGTTTTCTCCTTTTTCTCCATTTTTGAGAGATTCAATTTGTACATGGGTACCTAACAAGACCTAGTACTAGACCCATATTTGCATAATTTATATTGGTTTGTTTCTCCCTAAGTTGTGCTTAAGGTAGTTGTTGGTGTGAATAAGGTGATTTACCTAACTAGTCCACTAGTAGGTCCTATTCACATGTTAAGTTTACTTAGGTCCTAGGAATCTTTCTATAAGTATTAGTTGTTATTTAGATCTTATTTTATCTTATGACATTTAATTCTTGAGTCATAGGTCATTTAATATTTGTCTCATTAGTTGTCTCATGACATAGGTTTAAGACACTTTTCATGATCTTTTTTAATCCTATGTCTCACTTTGGCTATATAACCAAGAGGTTTTCATTTGTAAATCATTCCATGGCATTACATTGAATTGCATACTAATCACATTTGATCTAATATTATTTTTCATTCATTATTGCAAATTTATGCTTACTTTTCTCTCTTGTAGAAGGTTTTTTTGGTTTTGTAGAAGGTTTGTGTGTCAATAAATGCATCCATAGTGTTTAGATAGAGCTTGAGCACATTACACACCCACATTACATAAAAAATCATCACATCACCACATTGCAATAGAATGATGAATACATTGCCCATCATTTTTATCACATTCTATTTATGTATCATGTAAAAATTTATTATATGATTGCATCACACAAAGATTTATTGCATGGACACATCATGCGGGCCTATAAATTTCACTACGACTTCTCATGGAATATTTTTGTATAACTTTTTGTGTAGGTGAATTTCGTTATCCACTCTCCTTTCTCTCTTCTTATTTTCATATAGACAAATGAAACAACTTGTAATCTATTTTTATTTTTGGTTTTTTGAAAAAAGGCTCTTCTTGTATCTTTTTCTATTTTTTATGTTTTGATGGAGCACCCATACCAAGGAAAATATAATAAGAATCTAAAAACAACGTATTGGTTCATACTTATCAATCTCCTTTTATGTGTTTGAATATTTATTTTGTGTTAACTGTGGATGCTCATATACTTTTGAATGTTTTCTCATGTTAGATTAGCATGCACCCCAAAGTGGAGAAAAATTTTAGCAATGAAATCTATATACCTATGTCATTTCCCATTTAGTTTTTTGTCCACCTTGATGGAATGCCTTAAATGCAATAACATATTGATAAGTGGTAAAATCTTGTGCTAGGTTTGGCTCATGACTCAATCCTTATCTATCTTCATTTACTCCCACATACCATTTTTTATATGTTCCTTATTTATTCATTACAATTGTATTTCCATTCACCCCAACTTTCATGAGTTTGATCCTTGCATAGAGTTATCATTTGTATGCCCTAATTCATTTCCATGTTGCTTGAGATTGATTATGTGATGCATGGGAAGAACCTTGAATTTAAACTTTTAGATTCAAATTCTAAAACTCTTGCCCCCTCTTATTAGTCATTATGAGCTAAATTGGTACACATTTGTGAGACATGTTGCTATGTTTTAGTATTCAAAGATACTCGTGTTGCTATATTTTAGTATTCAAAGATACTCAATGTGATATTAGTTCATATGAAGTTACAAGAAAACAATCATTAGAGAACACTTTGATTTCCTAAAGAACAAAAATGAAATGCATCTACATATAGGTCATTCGCATGTTGATGAATATTGTCTTTAATATTCCTCATCGCCATTAATCCACCTTGCAAAGGGAGTTGATGTAGGAAAACATGTTTATTATTTAGTTAGCAAATCTTGTATAGGTGTTCCTAAACATTACCTAGACCAAATTTAGATAGTAAAGAAGTGAAAGCACATAGACCTATAATAGTGTCTCTAAACAAATAGATATCATGTGATATAGATTAGATCCACAAGAATGTTCATTTCTATAATAATTAGAATTTAACCTAGAACATGAAAAATTGACCTACAAAAAATTATTAGATTGTACAAACATCAACACATCTATCAAATCAAATACATTAACCTTTGAACAATAATAAATAAATTCAATTTAACATAATTAATAGTATTTATAAATAATCATTCTTAAACCTAAATACCCTTAACCTTCACATTTAAATTTAAAATGTTTAGTACAATTATCAACCCAATTACTTTAATTTAGTCCATGTTAGTTTAGTGCTTGTGGATTTCTATATTAATGTAAAAGGGATTTCATTCCCTAACAAATATAAATATGCACAAATGTCATACATGTTTACAAAATGTATTTGGTTGCTTCTTCAATGTCTACCCATACCCACGTGAAGAGGGAGAACAAATTTTTCTTCCTTGGGAGATGAGATATTCATTCACATGATGGGCAAATCAAATAAGTGGGTGGCATATGGATAAAAGGACTAGTTATTTTCATAGTTTGTTTTTTAAAGTTAGGTCGGTCGGTCAAAGGAGAGTGTTCTATCATTATTAATTTTGTGGAAAATGATGTCGAGAAAGCTCTACTTTTATGTGTTTTTTATAATTCTCCATACTTTTAATTATTTGTTGGGTGCAATGATGTTTTTACATATATAATTTATTTTTCATGTAAAGAGAGGTTATGTCTAAGGTGTTTGTTTTATTCGAAAGTTTCCTTATAACTTACTCCAATCATATATTAAAGTTAGATTGGTAAAGTTGGAAATAAAATAGATAGTGGTTTTAATAAATAAAAAATAGGTACAAAATATATTGCAGATTGTTACATTTTATTTGGAAGATTTAAAGTAGCAAAACTATGGGTTAACATAGCACTTGGTGTGGTGATTGTAACTAACCGCCATACATCTTGGCCCTGTACTTTTATAGCTATATGAATCATGGAGGAAGTCCATGAAAGGAACATGAATGACTTGTATAAATTACTTAATGGAAAATGTCTCAAATAGAGCGAACGAGTAACTAATACTCCCGTTATACAAATACACGTCAATATCATGCCCTTTCCTCCCGAATTACTTAGTTCTTGACTTTTATAAACTAAGGTTCCCCAATAAATGAGAGTGACAACAAAAGTAAGAGAAAAAGAGACATGAGCCCATATATGTTCTAGAGTTATAAATATCATAATAAACCCATTTATTCATTTTATTTTAAATAGGAGATAAATTATTATGAGGTTAGTAATTCAATATAAATAAAAGGAAATTATTAGAGTTATGTATCAAAGTCAATAACATATTTAAAAAATTATTTTTTTAAGAATGAGTGATTTGCTTATCTTCATTTTTTATCTTATTTTTAAGGAAATGACCATCAAAAGTCTAAATTACAAGGTGAGTTGAATTTTTCAATAGATCACACATAATATCCTCAACGTTTAGTGGAGTGAAACGCATCAATAAAGTCATGTCTTCATTCTTTGAAAGAAGCACTATAGTTTTATAAATTGTTTTCAATTGTCCTATATTATTTTGCTTCTCTCAAACCAACTCTAATTTGATTGTTTTGTATTTCCCTCCCTCTAAAGAACATTTTTTCTTACAACCTTCTACAATTCCCTCAACTTGACTTCATTTTGATTGTCCAAAGAGACCTAAATATTCCTCCTCATATTTCAAACATGTTCCAAACAATAGTAGTTTGACTCTATTTGATATCATAGTTCTATTGGCTATACATTTGTTGAACATGTATCTTTGTTTTGGTTGCAAAGAAAGTGTGTTTAATGCTTTGGAGTATTGGGACACATCCTATTGTTTATTACAATGCTTATAAAAGTTTTCATACTCATGGAATTTATTATATTTGAAGGGAAACTAGTGATAAGAAACATCTAACATGTGTGGCATGTTAGCATCCCAATTTATTGTCTCATTTTGTTTTGTTCTACTCCAAAGGTGTGCATTTGACCTTATCAACCTTTTGTTGATAAACAATCTAAGATATCTTAAACGGGTCCCCTAAGTGTCAAACCATGCAAGGACTCATACAAAGCTTAAGTCTATGTTTTAATGTTGTATCCCTTCACATTCATGTATTGTTGAAGTTTTAGGGTTTCAAGGGTATCCATAGTTGTATGCCCTTCCTATCAATCATGAAACCTCATCTCAAACCCTTGTCAAATTTTCCTAAGTTCTTTTTTCAGGGTTTTAGGGTCATTGTGCTCCTTTCTTGGGTATTTGAGCTTGAAAATTCTAATACACTTTAAGGGAGCAATTAATACCTTAGTAATATATTTGTTAAGTGTCAATATTTTTGGTTCTTCCTTACTTTAGTACATGTTCCCTTTTTCCCCTAACTCCCTGATCCTAACAACCTACTAAGTATTTTTTAAAATCCATCTAGTGTTTCAACATCTCAAATTTTTAGATTTTCCCATTCCCTGATACCTTTATTTAACGAGCTTTGTTTGGATGATGTCATGTTGATGTTAGTCATTCAGATGATTTCATGCTAACATCATTTGTCCATTAGAATTTTGGACTTCCTCATCATTATATCCCCCATGATATGTTTTTCATCACATCTTAGTATCATGAAACCTAATCCATTGTTCCCCAACATTTTATAAGTCCTTCCAAGTTAGACTTTTGGTCATTCCCTATTTGAGTATCCCTTCCCTCAAAATTCCAAAATCCTAACACACTATTGCTCCTTGTTAACATCTATTGGAAACAAAATTTTAGCCTCCCATTAATTATGTATCAAGCTAAGCCACAATATCAACTTATCAAAAGTATTTCCTTTGTTAGAGTTCCCATGTTGCCCTTCCCTCTTTCATACTCCCTTCTAGCATGACTTCCTAGTTTTCTCGAATCGCCTGATTCTTTAACATTCTAATCCTTAGCATATGGTATGAGTTTCCTTTTACCCCCAATAGTCCAAAACTCTCACCTTTATTCACTATAGCTCTCACCTATGCTCCGAAACAACCCAAAGACTCATTAATAACTTGATTTGGCCCTACAATTACCAAGATTATTTTGTGCCCACGAAAAAAATATTATTTATGTATATTTGCATGGATTTAAAGGAGAAATTCTACAATCATGCCCCTACTGTAGTTCTTGCTATTGAGGCTAATAACTAACATGCCATCTCTGGGTCACTGTTTTAGCAACTTTTTTAGGTGATTTCCTCACCTCTACACATGAATCCACATGCCATTAATTTTTAGAGGTATGAAAAATGGACAAGGGGTGATTCTAGTATGTAAAATTTATCACAATGGTAGTTAGAGCATGGGAAGCCTTACAATTGTTGAGGTTGCATATCTTTTGTATTTTCTTTCAATTGCACACTTCCCACTATGGCATGAATTTTTGCGGGGTATAACAACCTTTATTTTTATTTTTGAAAGCATGGGAAAATTATTTTGGAGAAGCAGAGAGAAGAAAACACTTCTAGGAAACTAGGATTCCAACTTTAATGAAGAGAAAATATATATTATATTTTAATGATCTGGGTTCATCCCAAATGTGCAATGAATTCATTATAATCTCTAAAGAACAATTTTAAAGAGTGGAATTGGTCTTTGTCGAGTGTCTCTATTAAAATTTTGCTCATTTCCATACATGTGTATGTGATTAGTTTGTCAATTAGATGATTGTAGAAACCATTTAAAGCTTTTGCATGGTGTCTTTTCATAAAAAGTAAAGAAATGTTTAAGTTTGTTTATGGATAAATATGAGTATTCATTGAATATACTACAAATTATGCTACTTCTTTGAATATATGTGCCCTAATTTACTTGTGTGTTTCAATAAATGTACACTTCAATGAAACCTTCCTTAAGGTGTCACAGTATGATTTCAATTATTACATGTCTTGAATGAATTCATGAATTTTTTTCCCTATTGGAATTTGAGGTTAATAACTAACATGCCATCTCTATGTCATTGTTTCAATAATTTTTTTAGGTGATTTCCTCACCTCAACACATGAATCCACATGTCATTAATTTTTAGAGGTACAAAAAAATAGACAAGTGGTGATTCTAGTACTTAAACATTTATCACAATGGTAGTTAGAGCATGGGCACCCTTGCAATTGCTAAGGTTGTATATATTTTGGATTTTCTTTGAAGTTTGCACGTTTACCACTATGGCATGAATTTTTGAGGGGTATAAAGACCTTCATTTTTATTGTTGAAAGTATGAGAAAATTATTTTGGAGAAGAAGAGAGAAGAAAACACTTTTTGGAAACTAGGGTTTCAACTTTAATGAAGGGAAAAGATATATTTTATTATATTTTAATGATTTGGGTTCATCCCAAATGTGTAATGAATTCATTATACTATCTAAAGAATTTGAAAGAGTGGAATTGGTCTTTATTGAGTGTCTCTATTGACATTTTTATCATTGTGATTAGTTTGTCAACTAGATGATTGTAAAAACCATGTAAAGCTTTTGCATGGTGTCTTTTCATAAAAAATAAAGAAATGTTTAGGTTTGTTTATGGATAAATATGAAGATTAATTGAATATTCTACAAATTACACTAGATTTCTTTGAGTATATGTGTCCTAATTTACTTGTGTGTTTCAATAAATATATACTTCAATGAAACCTTCCTTAAAGTGCCACAATATGATTTCAATCATTATATGTCTTGAATGAATTCATGAATTTGTTGCTCTATTGGAATTTGTACTCATTTGCAATTGAATCCATTCTCATCACCCCAACACACTAAAATAAACTAATTATAATTATTTTCTTTTAACTGTGATGTATCAATTCTTCCAAATTTTAGGTGTAACTGTATAATAGCAATAGGGGTTTGCAACTCCATATCATAATACTCTATACTTGATAATATTTTCTATTGTATAAAGGTGTAGAGCCTCCTTTGTTAAATTAACACATATGTATATTATGACATCAGCATAGGAATACACTTTGTAACATGTATATTTTGCATCAAGGTAATTATTTAAACCTTGCAGTAATAATTAGAAGTAAAGGAGGCCTTACCGACCTCAAAAATTGGTCCTAAGTTCCCTAACTTGAACATAGATTGTGTGATACTCTTCTTAGATTTAACACCTATGACACTTAGGAGACTATCTATCCTTAGGTATTTGCGGTTTATGGCCCAAATCACCAAAATGGTCATCCATTTAGATTCAACTCAATTGCTTCATGTAAACCTTTCTCCAAATCTACTCCCATAGAGACTCAAGTACATGAAAATTTTCCCTTTTTCCTAGCCTTAATAATGAAGTAGCCAAAATTATCACCAATAGTAGATGAATATGTATCATCCTAAAAAATAAGAGGGAGATGGGAAAGTGTCACCAAAGTAGGAAACACATTGGTAAGAAGCAAGGTACCAACTCTTCAAATGAAGCTACAGATTACTACTTTGTAAAGCAGACTAAAACTAGGCATGATCACAAATTTAGAAACAAAAAATCATTTGATGTGAATACAAAGAAACATGTTGACTAGGTCTTCTTCTAGATGCGCTAAAAATAGGTAGGAGGGAGTTATATGTCTTGTATGTTCAATGCTTTAGAAAAATAGATTTTCCCATAGAATAGATGTTCTAATTTTAATAATGATTTAGTGTTTCCTTAAAGTCTTTGCAATAAATAATAGGTTGTAGATATAATAGCATTTTGCAAGTGAGAAGAACACATATAAGTGATCGAATGAGAAAATTGCAGGAGATTGTGCCAAATATGGACAAAGTAAGAAAATTGGAGTATAAAACTCTAAAATGCATGGGGGTGATATTGTGCATGTTTTCTTGTATTTTAGGAGGTTACCAAAGTGAGTCTTGGCATACCAAATTGAACTGCTCCTAATAGGAACTATTTTTCACTTTTTCAATTTGTTGTAGCAAACAAACACTACAAATATTCTTGATGAATCTGTTGAATACGTCAAGCTCCTTCAGAAGCAGGTTCAGGTGCGTCTATGGCTATATATATATTTCTTAGCTTTGTCAAAATTTTAGCTTCTAATGACTCAAATCTATGTTTTTATTTACTAAAATTTAATGCTTCAATCTCATAATTCATTGTAATAGATTGATCTTTGTAATATTTTTCTAAGAAACAAAAAAAATGTGTTTGTGCCTCCAGCAAATAGTGTATGTTAACAAAACATGGGCTTGTTGAAGAGGAGTTCAGATCTAAGAAAAATCCTTAGTAAAGTATCATTGCTCATTGTTAGAAATTTGAAATGGATTGAATAACCCAAGAAGTTGATAAGAGAAAATCAAAGCTACAAAAACTAGAAAAGCATAAAGAATGCACACCAAAACTCTAAGAGATTATGCAATGTCAATATGACAAAATTGCATTAAGAGCTTCCAAGCTAAAAAGATACAATGAAAATATGCATGAATGGATGAAAATGCAAGCTAGGTAGTGATTTTATATAGAACTTAGGAGAGGAGGTAGGTAGAAAATCCAACCAATAGGAATCAACCACAAAAAGTGGAGGATGCCACCAAAAGTGGAAAGTGGTTCCACCCTTTAAGGAAGGGAACACCTCATCACTTATCTCCTAGTTATTAAATAATAAACTCACTTTATTATCCTAAGCAAGCTTAATTTACTATAGGAAAAACCTAGGACTAAGGGAAAATAAAAACCTATACCAACACCCATATCCAAGCTAGTGTGGTCCCCTTTTTATTAATGAGACTCCATTATACTTTCTACTAATTCTTGAGACATTTCCTATAGAAGTATTCTTCCCTTGATATGTACAAGTTTTCCTTGACACTCTGGATATCTATGAGAATAATTTCCTTGGATTTCTTAACAAATTTCTGGAGTGGCTCTACATCTAAAGCATGCCTTGTCTTTAATATCACAGTTTTGATTCACAAGGTTCTGAATTCTATATGGTCCAAGCTTATAGGGAGCAAGGTCTCATCAAGTGTTCAAACAATCTTGGTGTTGGGAAGTGAAGGCAGAGGGATGTTTGACCACTTTTTAGTAGATCATGTTCCCAATTGATTAGTATACCTAGAACTTTTATCAAACATGATCAACTATCAAACATAACTACAATAGTCAAGAGAATAGGTATAAGTTATGACACTACAAATCACTCAAACCATCCACAAGGATATTGAACCAAGGCCAAAACAAGAAGGTAATAGTGGGAGTGGATATTTAACTGGGAGTAGCAACTATCATATAACATCTTATCAAGAATGGAGGCAAGGTGATAGAATGGCATCTTCACATGGTTCTACCAATAGATATCTACAAAATTCAGTTGCTCATGTGCAATTTTTTTTTTGATGTTTTGGGATCTTAAGATAAAAAGAAAGGTTTGAAGAAGAATGCTAGTTCACAATAGAAATACATTTTGCAAGAAAGGAAGGAGCTTTGATGTGTCTCACAAAAATCAAAGCAAGAGCTTTGACACATCTGATAGAAAGCAAGGCAGGAGTTCTGACACATCTACAAGAATGCAAATCAAGAACTTTGACATGTCTAGAAGAAGAGAAAATAATTACAACATATCTAAACATCAACCTAGTACATCTCAAGTGTCTTGAAAACAATGCAAAAAGCTTGAATTTTGTAGAAGTAGAGACAAATAAAAACCAGTCTCGTAACTCCTTGGGATCAACTATCATTCTCCCTATTTTAAATACATCTCAAAGCATAAAAATAATTCTATGAAAATTGTACGATTGCAAATTTAATCAAGGTATTATAGTATATATATATAGACATGCTACTTGAATAAATAGTAAGGGAAATAGAATGCACTTGTCCTAAAAAATGATTCCACTTACTTGAACACTACAATTCAAACCACTTTATGAGTACTCACAATTCTTTTTTCAATATGTTCACAATTTTTAGCTTCATACCATCTCTTTACATGGCCTTTTTTCTGTAGTAACAATGTCCATAAATAGAAATTTGAAAGAAAATCTTGTTAGTGATTCGTTATATCAAATCAATATCTTTACATGATCACAATTTTGGACACCATGTGCAATAATGCATATTATCAGTACTCATAGTCAAAATGAAGAGTACAAAAAAATCTATTTCAAAATCTAAACACATGTTAAGTTACCTTTATGTCTTTTCACATTAATATACACATCAATAAAATAAAAATATAGCTTACAATTTTTATGGTGACTGTTGCTTACCATATATGGTTGCTCATTTTAAAATTATGAGAATGCAAATCACTCAAAGAAAAAGAAAAATCAACACAAATATTTCACCCTAAAGTTGAAGAGTCCAAAATAGCAATTGAAATTTCCTAGAAAGAAAAGGCAACATAATCTTATTGATAAGTTTGGTCCCACTTATTCCATTTCTATGATTCCATCTATTTCAAACTTTTTGAGTGAAAGGGTAGTACACATGTGGAGCAAAAGAATTTTGTAGAACCTAGGGTTATGATAGTTGATAGACTGGGTGTTGTTGTTGATGTTGTCCCAACACTTCTTTAATTTCTTTTTTTTACTAGTTATTTTTTCTTTAGTGTTTTGCATCCTTTCTTTCTATTATAATATTTTAAATTTTAAATCAATCGTAATATCCTTTCATTGGGAGTTAGTGCCATAGAACCCACAACTAATTTATCTTAATAATAATAATGTCTAAATCCAACAAAGCCACCATAAATAGAGCATATGGTGAAACATACCTGCTTAAGATTTAAGCATCTTCAAACTGTGGTCTATCCTTTACTCAAACAGAGTTTAAGGTTGGCCATAGCCTAAAATGTTATCTAAAAATATAAACAAAAAAAAGAAAAACATAATAATATTACACTAATTAGATGAGATCTTAACTTCACAAAACAACAACAATACTTATAAAGAGATACGCTTGTCAAATGGGATAAATTCAAATTATATAATTAGTTATTGTAGTTTAGGAAAATGTATCCCTTTACATTTCCACACTTGTTTGGGCCCTCCCTGCTAAAATTGGGCTTCTTTATGCCTTATTTGGTCCTATTTTGCATCCACAAGCCTTAATCAATGCATCTTTCTAAGGATGATCCTAACATGTATCGAGTGACCAATCATAATTTAGTGATTTTGGTTTGTATGTTCTAGATTTAGTGATCTGGGACTCATACACCACCTTGGGTGTATGGGTCCCACCTAGGTTTCAGAGCCTAGATATAAATTTGACATAAAAATGAACTTTTCTTGAAAAATGTGTCCCAAGCTTAGCCTAATGGGACTCATACACCAAAATTGGCATATGAGTCCCACTTAGCTTGGACCTAATTCAAATTCAAATTCTTGGCAGAATTTTATTCTCTATGATCTGATGTCAGCTTGTAGTGTTGTAATTTTGATAAATTTGGCATAAATAAGTATAAATACAAGGTTATTTCAAATATTTTCTCCTAGCAATTTAAGTGATCTTATGAGCATTCAAGTGAGAACATTATAGAGCATTCAAGAGCTGATTATCAAGTGGTTTGGAGCATTATTCAAGATTCAAGCATGATGTCAAAGTCATCATGCATCATGTTTATTTTTTAGCTAAAATTTGTGATGTAGGTATCTTATGATTCAAGCAAGCATTCAAATCAAGATCCATAGCATACAATCAAGAGTCAAGATCTACATTAATGCTAGCCATCACATACAAGTTTGTAGCCTTTTTTTCAAGGGTTTGGTGAGTTGCAACATTGTATATTTGTTCATTCATCATTCCTCCTTTCTATTTCATTTCATTTCAAGGTTTGATTACCAAAACAGGGTTTGACCAAGGAAAACCCCTATCCACTAACAAAAAAACATATTTCCCTCTCTTTGATGTGTGATTTGTAGATTTAGATTGGAGATCCATTGAAGAGTAAGATTGGAGAAAAGTTGTCAAGTTGCAAGTTGCAAAGTTTGTTGGTGTAAATAAAGTCTTGTACCTAATTAATTCACTACCAAGGGACTTATTTACATGTTTTTAAAGTTTACTTTGGTCCTAGGAAGGAATCTTTATAGGAGGTGTTACTTATCATTAGTTGTTATCTTATCTTTTGAGTTGTAACACATGTGAACCTAGGTAAGTGTGATTAGTTGTCTCATGTCATATGATTAAGACACTTATAATAATCCTATGACATCTTGTATCTCACCTTGGATATATAACCAAGGGGTTTCTACTACATTGTACACATCACAATCATATCATTGAATTATAATTGATAAGAATACAGTTTATTCTTGTCACATTCTATTCTCTCTCTTTGTGCTTTCCATTTGGTCTCAAGATCTTGGCAGCCATAGCCAATTCTAACATGGTATTAGAGTGGTTTGGGTGTCATTGGATAGTCTTTTTCTGAAGAGAGGTGGTAAATATTGAATAGTTGAGTATGCTCTTCTCTTGCATTGTATGATGATATGGAGAATCAAAAAAACTTGAAAGAAATACCAAATTTAGGGGGTTCCATTTTTTTCTCTTTATTGCAAGTTCAAATTGGAGCTTTTTGGTGTAAATCTAAGCTCACCATTACGTTTAGAAGGTTTGAGAAAGTCAATTTTTCCTTTTGTTTCATCCAAACCAGACTTACAAGGCCAAATCTATGAGGGTTTGAAGATGAAGAGTGGTTGCCAAATCCAAAAGGTAGGTGCATTTTTGGAGCATTTTGGATCAAATTCAACCCTGCCATCACATCTAGAAGGGCCAAAAACCCTAAGATGGATTGTCAATTCGTCCAAATCAGAGTAGTTGTTCAATGAGGCAAAAAAAAAATTCCCAAGGAGTCGTACGACCCCCAGGTCGCCATCATTATTGTGGTATGACTTTTTAGAAAAATAAAAATAAAAATTTCAATTGGGAATTTTTTGAATTTTTTTTAATTCATTTATATCGATTAAATTTCTACAAAGTTTCTTTGAAAAATCATTGTAATTTTTTTTTTTTTGCAAGGTACAAAGGTACCCTACACAATCCGCAAGGTACCCTATACCCTCGGCGTCGTCTTGCTATGCCACGTGGCCCCCACTGTCACATCTACCAAGTCCTGCGGGCCCCCTTCAAATTGACATTCCAATTAAAAATCATCCGGTCAATTAAGAATCTGGCGACCAAGCTTTTAAACCAAAAACATTGAAAAATCTCATACCGGCAAGGGTTTTAAACCGATGAATCAAAGAAAGGAATACTATGATATATTCAAAGACACCAAAGGTGAAAAGTTTGAAAGATTTCAATGGCAGAGCTCACAAAATATTCTGACCACCTAAAGATTTTGTTTGTCGCTTGATGAAAGGAATATTCTAGGGCATCTATAGATTCCAGTAAGCATCGAGAATATTTCGTTGGGTGCAGAGAGTATACTTTTTTTACTATTCGACGACCATCAAATTTAGCCTCGTAGACTACTAACATCAGTAGGGCATCAAAATTTTCCAAAAGAAATTTTCCCCCCTCTCCAATTGCATTTTCAGTTTTATAGTTGATTTTCAAAAGCCCATATCTCAGTTATATGAGCCCCTCTTTCAGTGCAATTTTTTTATTTGGGATTTTTTTTTTGTGCTCTACATGGTGGTGTAATTAGTTTTTGGTTTTGGTGTTTGTTTTTTCTAGAAATTTTTAGATTATCATAGGTGTTGTTGTTTCGTCCTCATTTTGGGAACTTCAGGAGCTCATATCTTGCTCCTACAATACTATTTTTGGGTGAATTTTTTTTAAAAGTGCTTTTTTTTGTGTACTTTCTAGTGGTGTAATCAATTTGATCACATCTAATATAATTTTTTACTTTGAGCTTATGGCCTATTTTTGGCATTTGCATGCACTAATATCAAGACCACTTCATTATTTTTGGAAAGTGGCAACTATAAACACACTAAGTATAAAGTGCCACAAGTTAGATATTTCTCGAGGGGGTTTCATGATTGAGTGATTTGGGGGGGTAATCTTGCAGTGGTTGATTGCATTATTTTTCTTGGTTTGTGTTCTTGCAATGGGGAAATAACAAATTGAACTCCTAACTCCACATAATTATGCTACATGGAGAAAATCAGTATGGAACTATCTCATGATGAAAGGTCTAATAGGTCATCTAAAGGAAACCATTCATCAACCTATTGATGCTAAATAATTGGAAAATTGGGAGCTTGATCATGAGAAAACATTTGGATGCATATGTTCATTAGTCGCATTTGATTTACAATTTCATAGTGAATCAGGCAAAACACCTAAAGAGGCTTGGGAGACTTTTAAAAAATTTGTATGGTAAAACAAATAAGATCAGATTGATAATGATTTGATGAATCTTGATCCTAAATGTTTTGACCACATCCAAGACCACATCTCCAAATTCAAGCAACTAAGAACATAGTTGAAGGAATGCAACATTGATAAAGAGGATTTACAATTGATTCTGAATGTGTTATCCAAGCTTGGTCTTGAGTATTTAGTATTTATTTTTGGCTTTCATACCCATCAACTTTCTATGGGAGCATCATATGTTGATCCTAAGTTTGATGAATTTGCAAATCTCCTAATCCAAGAGGAAGCTAAGTTAATGAACATGGGTCTAATCAAGTCTTCCAAGTTACAAGAATTGTTGACAAGTGAGTCAAAGGTACAAAAAGAATCAATGAATATTGATAAGAAGCAAAAGAAGAAAAAGAACAAGCCACATAAATAATTAGAGTCCTCAAAAGGAGAATCATCTAAGAAGGAGAGGCCTTTTTGTACATATTGCAAGAATGATGGACATGAAGAACACTATTGTTATAAGAAGGATACTGATGAATTGAAAAATCTTCTAAAAAATAATCACATTGATTTTCCTTCTAGAATGTCTAAATCACCTCCTTCTTCAAAACAATCTAAAAAGGACAAAGTTCGAGCATCTACATCAGGATATAAAGGACAAGCTCATTGTGCTTTTTCAAGCCCAGGATTGGGGAGACAACTTCTAGATTCAGGAGCATCTCATCATATGACATCTTTGCAGTCTATATTCTCTTCTTTTTAGCCTTGTACTATGTCTCCTATCTTGATGGGAAACAATACATACATGAGTGTAATTAGGAAGAGTTCTATTAGTTTTGGGGACAACACTTTGTAGGATGTTTTGTGTGTTCCTCATTTAATGAACAATCTTCTTTCCATATATCAAATTACACATGGTGGAGATGGGAGGACTATGGAGTTCACTCCTGATTCAGTCATCATTCAAGACTTGGAGATTCAAGAGATCATTTCTACTAGGATGGTTGATCATTCATCTTTGTTGTATACCTTTGCAGATTTTGCTTCTAATGATGACATTGTTCCTTCGGTTGTTAATCACATTTCACATATAAACCATGATTTAGAGGAGAACTTTGGCTTATTGAACTTGGGATTTATCACATCAAATCAAATTATCGAGTCATGCATTTCATCTCCTCCATCTATTGTTGCAGTTGATGATGCTTGTGATTCCATAGTTTTGGTTCCTTATGATTCCATAGTTTTGGTTCCTTATGATTCAATGAAGCAGGACATACATAGTCTTCTAGATTTTGTTGCTTTGGATGACTTCTTGATAGGTATTTCAGACTTGTTTGTGGAGTCTCATTTTGAAGATTTGGGGGACACCATTGATAGCATTCATCTTCGCTTTGATGGAGAAGATTCTTCTTCAATTGTAGGGAGGGAATACCTTGACCCTCTTGTTCAATCTCTACATGATCATTCCTTGCTATTTGACATGACTATGGGTACTTTTGGACAACATTTGGAGGAGGCTTATTTTCCTTCAGAGGGGATATCTTTGTCTTTGGATCATGTTATATATACATCTCTACTAGATTCTGGATTGTCCACTTCAACAGTGTGGCCTAGAATTCTTGTTTGGAGTGTGACATCTTTCGACATCGACATGGAGACATTTGAGCATGCTTCAGAGACATCATTCATCATCCATACATCTTGCATATATCCATGGTTTTGACTCTTCCTAAGGGAAGCAACATTTTTTGACACTTTTGGATCATCCTCAACATTCAATGTCAAGCTTCTACCATCATTGTAGGAGACTCAACATTGAGGGGGGGCTGCCTTGTCTCTCTTCTTCTTCTCTCTTATGGGGGGTATTTTTCCTCACATGGGATTTTGGCCTTCTCATGCATCATTAAGATCATCTCTTTATTGTATTTCATCTCTTTTTTGGGGAGGAGTTTTGTCCCACTGGGTTTTCTCCTTTTCTCTATTTGTGAGAGATTTCATTTGCATATGTACATGGGTACCTAACATGGCCTAGTAGCTGGGACCCATTCTTGCATCTTGTGTCATTTGCATAATAATTTGCTACTCCCTAAGTTGCACTTAAGGGGGGTGTTGGTGTAAATAAAGTCTTGTACCTAGCTAATTCATTACTAGGGGACTTATTTACATGTTTGTTAAGTTTACTTAGGTCCTAGGAAGGAATATTTCTAGAAGGTGTTAGTTGTCATTAGTTTCCATCTTATCTTTTGACTTGTAACACATGTGGACCTAGGTAAGTGTGATTAGTTGCCTCATGTCATATGATTAAGACACTTTTTATGATCCTATGACATCTTGTATCTCACCTTAGTTATATAACCAAGGGGTTCTACTACATTGTACACATCACAATCATATCATTTAATCATAATTGATAAGAATATAGTTTATTATTTTTACATTCTATTCTCTCTCTTTGTGCTTTCCATTTGGTCTCAAGATCTTGGCAACCATAGCCAATTCTACCAAAGTTGTCATCTACATTGTGAGATCATGGAAAGTCACCTACATAGTAGAATTTAGTGTTTCAAAACTAGAGATTTGACAAGAGGGAAGTTATAACAGAGCACTAAAGGATATCAGAATTTCAGAGCTACCTTAATACTAGGACTAAATCAACGGTGTGTGAGTCCCAATATACCTATTTTTAGAAAAAAAAAATTGTAGATCTTGATTTAGCAGTTCCAGATTCCAATTTCGGCCTGAAACCCTACACTAGGACTAAATCACCCCTACTAGCATATGAGCCCCAATGTGCATAAAAAGTAGCATTTCTAGGATTTCAGACTTTCATTCAAGGCTCTTCAATTTTTAGGTGCACCTCTATACTTTCTCAATTTACTGTTCTGATTTGAATTCATTTCCAAGTCATTTACTTAAGTCTTGCATATCATTTACATTTCTTGTCTTTCCAAGCCCTAGCTTGGTGGTGAATCCCCTTTATACCCTTAATCACACCTTAGGACACCTTATTATAGACCTCTTTCCCTTATTTCATCCTTGGATTGAGATTTCTTAGGTTTCCTTGAGTGAAACATAAGGAAAATAAGTAGAAATGTCATAAACCCTAGTTCTATCTTCCAAAAAGATTAGTACCCTCCACTTCATTTTTCTAGGTTTCAATATATTACAAATATATAATAATAAACATATTAATAGTAATTATATATAGTATCTCAAGCATTATATAAGATTAATATTTATACTATAATATCAATAAATTTATTAATCAAATAGTTCAACTTTTCACTATACTATAATCTAATTAAATAGGTTACAAATTCCATGAATAGTGTAAAATTGACTAGACATATTATACACATCAATTATTTAATTGTATACTATTTATGAATAGTGCTTTTATATGAATGGTGCCAAAAAGTGATACATTATTTGAAATGCTTATCTCATAGTAATGTTAATGTACATTACTATGAGCCAATAGAAATAAAACAAAATAAATATTATTGTACATTACTATGGGCCAATAGAAATGTACCAATATAAATAAAACAAAATAAATAGGTTACAAAGATGAATAGTGTAAAAGTGACTAGACATACTATACAAAGCAATTATTTAATTGTATACTATTTCTAAATAGTGTTTTTATATGAATGTTACCAAAAAGTCGTACATTATTAGAAACGCTTACCTCAGAGTAATATTATTGTACACTACTATGAACCAATAAAATTGATTTTTTTTTATATTAAAATAAATATAAAACAAATATATACATTAGAAAATATAGTCAATTTATTTTAATTCATTGATTCAATTGGTTCATTCTTGTCAAACTAATAAAACTTGATGAATGAATTAGTATACACGCCTCCGTAGGAACTAATAAGATGATATATCATCATTTTTGACGATGTGACTCTAAAATCTTAAATTTAAACAATATAAAACTGCAAAATAAAAATATAAAACAAAAGAAAAAGTGCAAGGTCAAAATACTCTTAAAAATAGCCCAGTGGGCTAGCTCAAGTGGTTGTTTGTTGTATAGCTTCATATGGGAGGTCTCGAGGTCCATTCCTTCGAGCTGGCCACCTCTGTCATGTTGGGCCCCACTTGATATCTCCATCGAGTCAGAGACTCACAGTGGTGCCGACGGTTTACTCTACGCCCATTTGCCGATGATTTACTCTGCACCCATTCCCCGACTCATGAAAGATGTGCGCAAAGGTTCGTCATGAAGTATATTTCTTCGGGGGAATAAAAAAATACTCTTAAAAAACAGATTCCTCTTTAAAGAAGTGCTCTCATGTTTTTGTTGATTGTAGAGTAAAATTGAAGATCAGAAAACAAGGAACATGTGGAGCAGTAAAAGTGGGGCAAAAGCATCTTCGACTTTTCGAGGTAGCATTGGTAAAGTAAGTAAAAGCATTCCCCCGAAGTACCAAGTCCTAGTACCAAGTAAAATAAAATAGTATGGGCTGTCACCTGTGTATCAGAGTCAAATATAAAAGTAACGACAACGTCATAACAGTAAAACGACGTACTTATGGGGTGGCAGAGAAAGAAAGTGAAATATGAATGATGAGTTCCTCTGTTGCCTCGCAGTGCACATTAAATAATATACAGATTTGTTTATTATGTGGTCAGAATCACATGACCGTGGTTTGACTGGGGTGTATATCGAGGCGCTGACCTTAGCGCGAGGTCATATTGCGCTGGGGCTTCTTTCTCGAGCCTCCAACTTATTATACACTCTTTTGGGAAAACCAGAAAATTGTATTTCAACGGCCAAAGTAGACAACATTTTGTCTTTTATTGCAATTGGGAGATTTTGTTTTGAATTTTGTCCCTTCAAAATAGTTTCGAAGATTGTGCTAAGTGTATATATACCCTAATTAGGTCTGCGTGTTTTTAGCCTTTGACAATAGAACTAAATTGATAAAATGATAGATTTTATGAGGAGTTTGTGGGTTTTTAATGGGTATAATCAAATTATATATTATAGTGTATATGGTAAAAAAAAAAATCACATGATTTGGCATGGCATACCCTCTAGTATTATGAGGACAAGCGAGATTGGACCTTGTGATCACTTATGTGCAACAAAATGTTTTAGTCAATCGATCGAGGACCCCACCCTTATATAAATATTGATAACTAAATTACAAGTGTTTTTTTTTTAATTAAATAGTCACGAGCAATGAAAATTAATTTATTAAAATTAGACCAATTTAATTTTTGAATTTGTAGAGAAAAACAACCACACAAAAATAATTACTTTGAGAAATATTAAGATTGTTCATAACTCGAAAAACTCATATAAAAGAATATTGAAAATAGAAGAGAAATAAAATATAGGTAGCTTTAAATATTGATAATTAAAAATAAATAAAAAGTACATAGAGTTGAATTCAAAAGTATTATGTATAACTAAATTCATGGAATGTAGAAAATTTATGCCTACTATTAATAAAGCAATTATGTGTTGTCCTAATAAGATGTGAGACAAAAATATTAAGAAATCAAATGTGGTTCAAAACAACACAACTAGTATTGTTAATATGTCTAATAAAAATAGAGAAGCCAAAACTAATGTTACAATTATAAAATTGTTTAACCATCTTTTAATTATAAAATTTAAGTTTAGAACACTTTTCAAATTCAAACATGTTAATGACAACATACTCCCTCATATCATAATTTGAAGCAATAAAAATAAATTTAAAACTTACAAATTAAAAGGCGTAGAAAGTTGGTTAAGGTCAAATCCAACACGTTATAGTTCAATCTCCATTATTGGCCTCTTAGACCAAATTTATTTGCTAGACACAACCCCTTATTTTAGACCTTATGTTTAGTAAGCATGTTAGTGGTCAATTAGAGAAGGTTATGGATAGTTTCCTATATATTAGGCCTACAATTGCATATGTTTTAAAACATAATAGAACACTTAATAGAAGCTTCCTATGAGAAAGAAAGAGAAGTTCAAGGTCCTCCATGGTATAGTCTTGACAATCATAGAACTAGTAAAGATAGTAATTAAACCTTGTTCTTTGTGAATCAACACCTAATCCTTAAGGGCTTGAGTTCCTTTTTCACATTTTCAAATTCTTTCACAAAAATAATAATAGTATGACTTAAAGAAACATGAATAACAAATAATGGACCAAGGGTAAAAGTAGGAATTTTAAACATGGCCTAAGTGATGGTTTTTATGAATAGTTAGCTTTCCAATGATAGGGTTTAACTCATCCTAACAATGCCTTTAGTATCATGGAGTCTATCCCTCAAGTATAACTAGCAATCTAGGCCTAATTAAACTATGTGATATTAATGACAATATATAAAAAAATAGTAAAAGTGTCCTTAGGGTCAACATAAAAACAATTGAAAACATGGGTTTAATGTAATAAACTACTCAAATCTTTTCGCAACCTCAATTCTTCTATAATTTTTAGAATTTAACTCCCAAGAAAAATAAGGGAAACATGATATTTTTTTATCTAGTTTTTATATTAGTTTGTAAGGACCAAATGAATTTTTAATAAAGCATAGTAGCATAATTCTTAGTATGATGTTTAAATGGATTTGTGGGCTTAGATCCATGAGCCTTAGCAATATGTTTCTAGTATTTTTAGTCTCAATTTCATGGTAGATTAAATAGATTATTCCCCCTCAATCACAACACTAATTGTAGATGAATATGTAATGAACTACCTACTCGTTATCTAAACTATGCTTAGCATGTCTTTATCAACATCATATTTTTTTTTTTGAAATATCACAATGATATTTATTTTTTAATTGCTCTATAAGGAGAGAATACATAAATCAAACACATATTTCTAAGTCATTCCAACAAATAAATGTACTTCTATACAAGATTTTATCAATTACTAGGCATATTAGTACTTCATTGCATCAAATGAACATAGTTCTTTTCATCAACTATTACATCTTGTAAACATTGTTTGACAATTTATGATAATAAATCATAAATTACAAGCATCATTGCAATGACGTGAAGTGCAATAAATATAATTTCATGTGAAGCTAAGATAATGTATCTGATTACATCAAGTACAACTAGAATTCAAACATTACCAAGTGAAAGCGTAATATTGTCTCTGATAAACTAAGTCTTTAGTATCTCAACTACAAGAGGGAGAGCATCACCTAAGTGCTTCTCCTCCAACCACAGACCAATAATCCCATACACACATCTCATAAGGAAGTGGCCTTACTCTTAGCGAGGGTAGCAAATCAAGAAAATATCCAAGATCACCATGTCATCCAGGTACTAGTGTTGTGTACTAAAAAGAAACAATCTATCATACAAATATAAATACCCTCTAACTAAGTATGACTTATTTGATTGATTTTTAATAAATAGGCATTACAAACTAACAATGCAAGCAGTGATTTTGGATTACTTTGACCAAATATTTAATAATAAAATAAACATGTTCCATTAAGATAACATGTATCATATGTTCACACACCTCTTTCCCAAACTAGTTATCAACAAATTGATTTCACATTCAACTTATAAAGATATGGTCAGTCAAACACATATTCACATTGATATAGAATTCTCAGACCTTATTTTCATATTTTAATAGAAATTCAATGCTACTATTTTCATAATACAAACCTTTCTTTTACATGGTTACAACTTGTATATTTACACATATAGACATACATACATACACACACACACACACACACACACACACATATATATATACACACTTATACTTATATATAGACTTATGTTGTCATACATTATAAACAATTCCAATATATGCAATTGCATCTACACATATGTAGGCATTTTTAATACATATGTACTTATGTACAAGTACATAATTATTCTCTTATTTCAAAAGCATAGACAACACAATTATGAAGGAGAATACAATCTTTTCCAACAATATCATATATGCATATGCATGTATTTTCATACATATGAACCTATGAACAACATGCTAATCATTCAATAAAACCATAATTGATACCAATTATTGAATATGTTTTCTACATAGACTTTTCAAACTATCCTCATTAATACCTCTTGACAAGCACAATTCTACCAAGGTAATGTCACTATCAAACCATACAATAATTCTTAGCTTTGAACACATACTTATTATTGTTGATCCTATAAGAATAAGGGATTGTTAAAATCATAACTTAATCACTATCAAGGGAAAAGAATAATGTGTGGTTAAAATCATAATTTACTCACTATCAAGGGAAAAGAACAATGCATGGTTGTGGACTAAGCAAAAAAACATATGGATGAAGCACAATCCTACCACAATGACAATGTTGATATCATAAAACAAAACATTAAGCATGTCGTCTCACAATGATAATGTCGATATTATATAAAATAACATAAGGTTTAAGCATAGTTCTCTCACACTGATAATTTTGATAATATATAACAAAGATTTGTCTAAACATTGCAATAAAATTCTAATTCATTAGGGGTCATTTGATATTGCTTACTTTAGTTTGGTATAATATATAGTGTTCAAATCAACACTCTAGAAAACACTGACTTGAGATTGAGAACAAAAAATATTCAATTAATATAATTCTGGCCTATAAGGTCAAGAAAAATAATAATTCACTTCATAAAAATTTGGCCTATAAGGATAATAACAACAATCATATACTATAAAAAATGTCTTATAAGACTAATATACCAATTAAAGATTAAGATACCCCTCACCTAAAGGTTGAACACAATATGCAAAGCTTTAACATAAAGAACATAGTCATAAGCAAACACATTCAAAAAAATTATAGAGTGCTGCCAATATTTATTGACCTATACATCTCACCAATATTATACAAGGTAAGAGAATAAACATATATCTTAATAGCCCTCCCCATAATTTGAAATTTAACTATGCTCAAGGGAAGGACCAAAGTGTTCATCAATTTCAACACAAAGTATATGAAAATACAAAACTAAGGGGTCTTTTAAGAGTAATACAATTCTTAAACAGAAGGATATACCAATTATTTCCCTTGATCACCAAATAGCATAGATTGAGGGTTAAAGTCTTCTAAATAAACTATCATATACCCTTAAAAACAATCTACTGCACAAAAGAATTTTTTTATGAAAATTTACAATAATAAATAGGGAAAATCTCCACAATTTTTAAAAAATTATAGCTATTTTTAAACATGGAATATGTGCATCCCAATTTAACATCAATAACGAGAATAAGGGAATATTACACACCAAATTTTCTAAAAAACACTATAAACCATAGTAAAGTCGAGCTATTTACCTTTGCAGTTGTCTACCCAACACTTGTACACCTTGCTTCTTTTCTTGTACCTTTGACATATCACAACCTCCTAAATATCCTCACCATTTGAAGTCTCCATTAACTCTCCACTCTCCTTCATTCAAGTAAGAGAAAATGGAAAATAAATTTTGTAGACACTTAAAATTGACCTTTACATTTCATGAATTTAATCCTAGTTCATCTATTCCCAATCAGATCTATTAATTAAATAAAGTTGTATTTATTTAGTTAATATTTCTTATCTAAATCCCATTTTCTATATTAATTAAATAATATTTTTTATTTATTTTATTTATTCCTTATCTATATCATCTATCTAAGGTAAATTAATTAATATTCCTAATTAATTATTTACTTATCCTACTCTATTCCCTTCTTCTCATAAATTAAATAAATAAAATTTTACCCTCACATGTCACATCCTCCAAATCTCCCAATTTCTCTCTAATTCTAACCATAATCATCCACCTAATCTCACCCCTAAACATGTGTACATTCCCAATCCATGATTAGGAAAGGGTCGAATCCTTTCCATTTATTAACAAACCCCCATTTACTCTAGCCTTAAAGGATTTCCCCTTTTGGGAAGGAACCCCACATGGGTCCTTATCCAAAAAATACACCCCATCCATACTCAAGGAATTAAAAATTAATTTATTCCTCTCATCCCCATCCTCATTGGAGTGTAGGACAAATATTTCCTTTATGGCAAGATCTCATACTCTAAGATACCCCCACAAGTACCAAGGTCTTATCAAGCCACCACATTGCAACACTTGACATAATCTCATGGCTTGAGAGATCTCATTCCATTCTAGCCCTTGACCTCTCCATTTCATCTTCATCGTCGATCTTCCTTGTCAAAAATCTATAAATCCATACTCAACCCATGCAAAATCATCACAATTTGGAATGCAAGTTTATGCTACAAAATTGAAGAGCACACATCCAAATAATCAAAGGGCTAAACCATTTTTAATGAAACTAGGCGATCAAATATGGAGTGTTTAATTTATTTTATGTTAATTTGATTTCCTAACACCTAATCATGCTCATGTTTTCTTATTTGTTGTGTTTATTCAATTTAGGTGCTTAAATTGTCCATTTTAATGCAACATTTGCATGCACATATTTCTAGCACACTCAATGGGACTCACTTCATCCTTAACGCTAACTTTATTTGGAAACTTTTTAGTTTTTTACATGTGTAGGTTACAATTGGGTGGCCTTGTTCCAGTTGGGCGACCTCATGTTGTGTCTAGGTGGCCTTGTCATCAACACTAAGAACTTAGATTTTCCCTATTTCAATTTATGTTATTTTGTACTTTTTGAGAACTAACCTTTCAGTTTGCTAACAAAAAAACTATTTTTCATGTTTACATGGTATTTGAACCCTCATTTCACACCCAAATATTAAAATTTTATTGACCAAGTTTCGTTTTTGTGCAAGAATTCATAGTTGGGAAGCGTCATCTTGACAAGTATAAAATTGTTAATATATATTTGGGCGGCCTTGTTCTATGTTGAGGTGGCCCTTTTTTTGTTTATTTTCTAGAAAGCATTTTTAAATGATAGCCTAATCTACTAATAGTTATTTGTTTATGGTGTGTGTTTTTACAAACCATATTTTGTAGGTCATATGCTAGCTAAAGAACAAAGTGAAACTACTAACATTTATCTTGTAACCCTATGGTCAAAAATAACTATTTTTTCACTAAATTAGGAACTAAAATATATTAGAGGGTAAATGAACTTCCTTTCTATGTTTGGGGTCTAACCATTGGTATATTCTCTCTCCTCACACCATTTGGTGATCGTGGAGATCAAAAAAATTGATTTAGACCAAGTCTTGTTATGTTATTCCTAAGGTATACTAGTTTGTGTGTATGCTCTCCCCTTGCTCTTCATGTGATCTTGGGTGAGAAAAAACACCTAGTATAGACTTTCCCTTTAGGAGGTTTGCTTGGGGATTTCATCACCCCAAGCGATGAACTTAACCACATGTTATTGGAAATGTATAAAAGGGGGAGAATAAAATTTGTACCCCAATCTAGTCATGTCATGTCTAGCAAAGCTCTAATGTTTGGGTGATTCCAAAATAGGAGGGTGTTGGTGTTTCCAATTGATTATCTAGGTTTCTCTAAGGATTAGCTAGATCCTATAATTGAGAACCCTAGGCC
>VDFB02270651.1:372530201-372640316 GCA_007258455.2 Sequoia sempervirens
TATAAGTGTAAATATGAACTTAAATCTAGAGACAAATGTAGTGGAGGTTTAATCTTTCATGAAACCTTGTATTTTTCACTTTGTAATGCATATTATATGTGTAAATTACTCATTTTGTATACTTTTGTATGCTAGTTATTTTGACAAAGTTTTGATATTTGTTAATATTTTTATTTGAATTTATCATTCATCACAATATGAAAAGTACATCCTATTGGAGCATAAAATATAATGAATCCAATATTCAAACTAGCATGAAATGAATCAAGCACAATGCAAAAGAAAAATAACTATCATAGAATGTGTAGAATATAATGGGCACTCCTTGTTTATATAGAGCAAGGGGTAGGAAAGTAAACATAAAGACTGAATAACCCTTCAAGCGATGTGACAAATGTAAACACTTGGGACACATGTGAAGGCATGCATCAAGTTTCTATGAGGAGAGATAACTAGACCACTAAGTGAACTTAAGCTAGTGTGAATAGGAATACTAGGTGTAGGAACTTCATAAAAGATAACTAGATGCATAAATACACTTTTCATACTAACAACCCTCTTAAGCGATACTTAGGGAGTAAGTCATTGAAATATGAGTTTCAATAACAAGGCCTAATGAGGTACTCATGTACAAAATAAAAGTATCTCACAAACAAAGTAAAGGAGAAAAACTAGTGGGAAAAAATCCTCTCCAAAAAAGAGAACTATATACAAAGGAAGGAGGACTCAAGAACCCCCAAGGACAACTTCCTTCACCCCAAGCAAATATCACAATGCAAAATAATGAGGCAATGCTAAAGGTTTAGTGAATATGTTTGCAACTTGATCCTTAGTACATAAATACTCTAAGGATAGAACACCATCTTGGATAAGTTGTCGAAGAAGTGCATATGAATCTCTATGTTCTTTGTCTATTGATGCTCAATTGGGTTGTGTGAAATGTGAATGACACTTTGGTTATCACACCAAAGTATAGTAGGTTGATCAAGTGAAAGACCAAACTCTCTCACAAGTTGTCAAAGACATAGTACCTCCTAGCTAGAAAGAACTGCTCCTCAATACTTAGCCTTAGTAGATGGTAATATAATAGTGGTTTGGTTCTTGCAAGGCCATGCAATTGGACTAGAACCAAGAGAAAAAACAAAACTAAAACTGGACTTTCGAGAGTCAACATCTCCTACCCAATTTGAGTTGGTGTAGCCAACTATCCGTGAAGCCCTTGGTGTGTACTGAATTCCAAATTGAGTGGTGCCACTAATGTACCTTAAAATACGCTTGGATTCCTTCTAATTTGACTCTCATGAGGGTCATGTGAAAAATGGGAGACAATCCCAACAAAAAAGGTAATATTTGGTCATGTGTGTGTCAAATATAAAAGGCTACCAACTAACTATCTATATAAAGTAGCATCAACACTAGGTGTGGTGTTTTTTAAGTGGCATTCAAAGTGACACTAAAGGCTCAGGCTTACAATTACATATAAAATCAATGAAGCAAGTCAATGGACTACTTCTACTAGTATATGGAAATCCCCTCACTAGATTGAAGAACCTGGAGACGAAGAAAAAATGCAAAAGCCCAAAATATGTCATGTCAAAATGTGCCATCAAACTATGTTGATTATCCCAAAGCATGGATGCAAAACTACTCATAAGGATCAAGTCATCAACTTATAAGATTACTATCAAAAGTTCATCTCCATGTCTCTGAATGTAAATTGTGTGATCCAAGTGGCAACAAGTGAAACAAGATGCAAGAAAGAAACTAACAATCTTCTCATACCAATCCCTAGGAGCTTGCTTGAGACAATATAAAGAATGACATAATCTAAAAACAAGTGAAGAGTCCCAAATAAAACTTGGAGGTTGCTCCATATAGATATCCTCGTTAAGATCACCATGTAGAAAGGAAATATTCACATTCATATGATAAATTGGCCATCTCTATGATGCAACAATAGAAAATAAGGAAAATTAAATCCATCTTGGATACAAGGACAAATATCTTAGAGTAGTCAATACCCTCAACTTGTGAAAAACCCTTAGCCATAAGATGTTCCTTGTATCTTTCAATGGAACCATCAACTACATATTTGGTGTGGTACACCCACTTGCATCAAACCAACTTTCTTCCCTTAGGAAGAGTAACTAAATCCCATTTATTATTCTTCATCAATGAAGAATACTCCTTTACCATAACACTATCCCAATCTAGAATATTGAAAGCCTCTCAAAACTCTATAGATTTGGATATATATCACGAATCAACAGACTAGTATCGAAAGTCTATGAATGAGTGCATCTAGGCGATGTAGGATCACCTACCAAAGAAATAACCTCCTCAACAACACCTCTACCCCACTTAGGAAAAACATGAGTGGTTGGAGGTAGTGGTGGCGGTGGATTATGACCATCATTTAAAGTATCCTCGAGCACCAAAGTATCATCATGAGATGAAGAAGGCGGAGTAGGTAGTAATGAAGAAGAAGATGAAGGAGGATTTGTCTTTGTGAAAGACTCATCAAATTAGACATCTCTATGAAAGTGGACATCCCTAGTGGTAGGATCAAATAACAAATAAGATTTCACATCTTCACAATAACCAAAAAAGATGTATTGTGACCTTTCTTATCCATTGCCTTATGTTGACCATCTAGTATAAATGTCTAAGCTTCACTAAAAAGCTCTAAAGAAGGAAAAATTAGGTTTAGTTTTGGACCAAGCCTCATCTAGAGTGAGATTTTGAACTACCTTGTGGGGAGTGTTGTTCTGAATATAGTTGGCATAATTTATAGCTTCAGCCCAAAATGATGGGGCTATAGACCTAGACTAAAGCATACAATTTTCCATCTCCTTTAATGATTTTTTTCTTTATTTCAAAGATACTATTGGGTTGAAGAGTGTAGGGAGCTAAATACTGATGTTGAATGATATTCCATTAAGGCTTGGTTTATATATTCCATCCTATTATCTGTGTGGATTTGTCAAATATAATAACTTGATTACTTCTCCATGAACACCATGTTGAAGATCTTGAAAGTGTGAAACACATCACCTTTTTACTTAAGAAAGTATACCTAAGCGCAACGAGAGTAATCATTAATGAAAGTGAGTACATACTTGGCTCTTGAAAATGAAGAAGTTGGAAATGACATAAGGTCACTATGAGCCAACTCAAGTAAGGTAGTAGAAGGATGGGCCTTACCCTTTAGAAAGGGTTCCTGATGATTTTTTCCAAGTAGAAAACTTGAAAAACACCCTTTGTGTAAGACACCTTAGGGAGTCCAATTACCATATTATCAATAATCAAATGTTGAAGATGCCTATAATTGAGGTGTCAAAATGTCTCATGCTAAAGTATGCTCAAAGAGTCAACATGGGAAATCAATGATGCTCCACAAGATGACTCAAAACTATGAAACGTGTATAACCGAGACCTGTGATTTGCTCTTCTTGAAGCAACAATTCTATCTAGATGGCATAGTTGTCAAATAAATACATCATGTGGTGAAAACTCAACTACCTTTCCATCACTAGTATGAAAAATTTGGTAAATGAAAAGGAGATTACTTAAAATATCAAGAACATAGAGAAAATCCTCAATGCTACCCTCTATCAACTGTACTATACCTGACCCCATAATTAGAATCTGTGAAGAGTTTCCCACTGAAATTTGACAAGTAGTGCTATCAAAAGTAGACGCTAGAAGATCTTGTAAGTGAGTCATGTGGTGTGAGGCTCCTTAGTCTACTATATAACTATCCTTGGATGAATCCAAACCTTTAACTTTGTAAGGGCATGCCCCATAGTAGGCTTGGGAAGATCAATGTGGTGTCTTTGCATGTCCTCTTCCATAGCTACAATCCTCTTATGACAAACTTTTCTATCATGATTCTATGATCTATAAAAAGTACAATGGAGTTTCTTTTTAGATTTGTAAGTCTTCTTTCCTAACTGTGTAGATGATGTGGCTTGTGTGTTGATTGGATTCTTTTGCTTAGATGATGGCTCAATTCTTGAAGTTGATTCTACCTTAGGCTTATTAGAAGGCTTATTTCCTTTTCCCTTAGATGTTTGGACAACTAGTTCTTGACTTTTTGAAGAGGTGATATCATCGATATAGATTAGTTTAGATTTTTCTCTTATAAGTCTATCAAAAAACCATTCAAAAGATAATATTACATGTGTTGTTCCAAGAGCATCCGTGGTAGAGTAAAAGGAAGAAGTGAATATCTGATAAGGACCTCTTAACTTTAACAAAATCAAGAAGACACACTCTTTATCTATTTTTGTTTTACCACAAACTTGAAATCTAAAAATCAAAGACTTAAATTGAACCAAGAAATCTTTAATAGAAGATAAGGCATCTAGAGACAATGTTGTTAATTCAACATCTAATTATAGAATCTTGAATTCATAAACTTTACCGAAGAGATCATCAAATTTGTCCCACATTTTCTTACGAGTTGTACAACTAGAAAAGTGAAGTTACAAATTATTAAAAACAAGAAGACCTATTATTCCCATTATTTCATCTAACTTGTTTTGATAAGTGAACTGCTCAAAATCCCTAATAAATTGAATTTGTTGTATAGTAACCATTTTTTATAATCCCTTAGATTGAACTAATTGGTGTACTTTAACTTTCCATGTGTGGAAATTATGTGGAGTTAACAAGTTGATTTTAGGATCCATGACGAGCATACAACAAGGCACTTGAATTGTGCCTTAGAAACCCCCCAAAAAGATGCAAAACAAGAATTACAAGTTTGTGTCAAGTTTGGAAGTAAAATCATTTGTTTATAACTCATAGAGATTTTTAAAAATAGTGAAAAAGGGCTTTCTTAAACTGAATTGTGATTATAATTCTAGAATCCTTTTGAAATTGTGATGAATTTCAAAAAAAAGTATGTGAATTTTTTATAAACAGGGTGAAAGTTATGTCTCATTGAAAATTGGACAAATTACACTATTTTTCGGAGGTTTAAAAACATATTGAAAAATTAAAATTTCAAAAAATTCTCAACAACAAAATGTTGGTGATGGAACCAACTTCCCAATGACTATTTACACTTGAAAAAACACCTGCTCGTTTGTAAGTTATACAAAAATAGAAAAACCCACTTACAAACACTTAATAGTTGAAGCAACCAATTAATGCTTGTAGTTATAATTGATTATATTAGCATAAGTTGTTAACCTTAAAGGTTAACTGCTATTGTTAAATGTTAACCATCAAAGCAAACAAAAAAAAATTAATGATTGGTAGGCAAGGTAAGACCAGTTCTATGAAGGACAACTATAGAAGAGTCCTATTGGACTAGGTCGATTGGTAAGTAATCAAACCACTTGAATGTTTAGGAAGAGATGTGGTGCTAGATGTTGGACCAAGTAGTAAATGAAGGATGTGCCTTACCCTTTAGAAAGGGTTCCTGATGATTTTTTCCAAGTAGACAACTTGAAAAACACCCTTTGTGTAAGACACCTTAGGGAGTCCAAGTACCATATTCTCAGTAATCAAATGTTGAAGATGCCTATAATTGAGGTGTCTAAATGTCTCATGCTAAAGTATGCTCAAAGAGTCAACATGGGCAATCAGTGATGCTCCACGAGATGACTCAAAACTATGAAACATGTATAAATGAGACTTGTGATTTTCTCTTCTTGAAGCAACAATTTTGTCTAGATGGTGTAGTTGTCAAATAACTACATCATGTGGTGAAAACGCAACTACCTTTCCATCACTAGTATGAAAAATTTGGTAAACTAAAAGGAAATTACTTAAAATCTCAAGAACATAGAGAAAATTCTCAATGTTACCCTCTATCAACTATACTATACCTGACCCCATAATTGGAATCTGTGAAGAGTTTCCCATTGAAATTTGAGAAGTAGTGCTATCAAAAATAGACACTAGAAGATCTTGTAAGTGAGTCATGTCGTGTCAGGCTCCTTAGTCTACTATATAACTTTCCTTGGATGAATCCAAACCTTTAACTTTGTAAGGGCATTCCCCATATTAGGCTTGGGAAGATCAATGTGGTGTCTCTGCATGTCCTCTTCCATAGCTACAATCCTCTTATGACAAACTTTTCTATCATGATTCTATGATCTATAAAAAGTACAATGGAGTTTCTTTTTAGATTTGTAAGTCTTCTTTCCTAACTGTGTAGATGATGTGGCTTGTGTGTTGATTGGATTCTTTTGCTTAGATGATGGCTCAATTCTTGAAGTTGATTCTACCTTATGCTTATTAGAAGGCTTATTTCCTTTTCCCTTAGATGTTTGGACAATTAGTTCTTGACTTTTTGAAGAGGTAATAGCATCGATATAGATTAGTTTAGATTTTTCTCTTATAAGTCTATCAAAAAACCATTCAAAAGATAATATTACATGTGTTGTTCCAAGAGCATCCACGGTAGAGTAAAAGGAAGAAGCGAATATCTGATAAGGACCTCTTAACTTTGACAAAATAAAAAAGACACACTCTTTATCTATTTTTGTTTTACCATAAACTTGAAATCTAAAAATCAAAGACTTAAATTGAACCAAGAAATCTTTAATAGAAGATAAGGCATCTAGAGACAATGTTGTTAATTTCAACATCTAATTATAGAATCTCGAATTCATAAACTTTACCGAAGAGATCATCAAATTTGTCCCACATTTTCTTACGAGTTGTACAACTAGAAAAGTGAAGTTACAAATTATCAAAAACAAGAAGACCTATTATTCCCATTATTTCATCTAACTTGTTTTGATAAGTGAGCTGCTCAAAATCCCTAATAAATTGAATTTGTTGTATAGTAACCATTTTTTATAATCCCTTAGATTGAACTAATTGGTGTACTTTAACTTTCCATGTGTGGAAATTATGTGGAGTTAACAAGTTGATTTTAGGATCCATGACAAGCATACAACAAGGCACTTGAATTGTGCCTTAGAAACCCCCCAAAATTATATTATATTTGAATATAGACCCCCCAAAAAGATGCAAAACAAGAATTACAAGTTTGTGTCAAGTTTGGAAGTAAAATAATTTGTTTATAACTCACAAAGATTTTTAAAAATAGTGAAAAAGGGCTTTCTTAAACTGAATTGTGATTATAAATCTAGAATTCTTTTGAAATTGTGATGAATTTCAAAAAAAAGTTTGTAATTTTTTTATAAACGGGTGAAAGTTATGTCTCATTTAAATTTGGACAAATTACACTAATTTTTGGAGGTTTAAAAACAGATTGAAAAATTAAAATTTCAAAAATGTCTCAACAACAAAATGTTGGCGATGGAACCAACTTCCCAACGACTATTTACACTTGAAAAAACACCCACCCGTTTGTAAGTTATACAAAAATAGAAAAACCCACTAACAAACACCTAATAGTTGAAGCAAACAATTAATGCTTGTAGTGATAATTGATTATATTAGCATAAGTTGTTAGCCTTAAAGGTTAACTTCTATTGTTAAATGTTAACCATCAAAGCAAACAAAAAAAAACTAATGATTGGTAGGCAAGGTAAGACCGGTTCTATGAAGGACGACTATAGAAGAGTCCTATTGGACTAGGTCGATTGGTAAGTAATCAAACCACCTGAATGTTTAGGAAGAGATGTGGTGCTAGATGTTGGACCAGGTAGTAAATGAAGTCCAAAACAAAGCTTTATCAGGTGATAGAGGCCAGTGATTAGTTGATGCAGGCCGTGTGTATGATGAGCAGAGAGACCACTTAGAAACTTCTTCCTCAGTGCCAAGGTCTCTAGAAAGAATGCAATTGCCACTTAGAGTGTCGTGACCTGCAATAAAGGCAAGATAAACTATTGGAGTCGTTGATAATGGCGTTGAAGATTAATTGCAGGGAAGGGCCGCAACAAATGCGAATTGTGTAGATTACACCATGCTGGAGATGGAGATTCCTTAAAAGTTCAATGCTTAAATGGTGTATCTATTGGATTAATCGTCAGTGTCTCCTCGTAACATGGACTAACTTTCTCGTGGATCTGTTGATCTTGACGTTTGTATTGGACGTAAACAGGTTGATCTTTTAACGCAACGACAAACCCATTCTAACAATTGGTATCAGAGTAGAAAATCGTGCGAAGTTGAATAAAAGTTTATTGTTTGTGTTATCTCTATGCAAATGTTTTTTTGGTCAAATAGCAGATCATTTGGTGGAGAAGTGGCATGGAAGATAGTTCTATAATGCGAAGAAGCTTTGCAATTGATAGTTAGCTCAAAAATCAACACGCTCTCAAAACATCAAGATCTTCACAGTAGAAAATGCTTGGGGTAAATCTGATATGACGATATGAATTCAGATTAGCATTGTGTCATTTTATTGTTTTAAGTTCAAGAGACTTGCGTGAATATTTTTTAGCAGCAACGTTTTGTTGCAATATTAAAACAAAAATATGCTGAGAATTCACATGGCTTTGTCAAGCGGCTTCTGGAGAATAGGTGGTTTGAGGAAACCACAAATAACTATTTTTCCTTTGCAAGAGAAACCTCGCACGTATATGGAGTAAAATGCCTGGCTACCGAGATGTTACAAACTCCCCTTTGAATGGGCTAAGTTTACTCAACTCAGCCAAACGAAAGGGGGCGAATGACAATGGATCGACCTGTGCGAATGGAGCAGATGGAGTGTCGCCCAAACGATATAAAACTACAACAATTGATACTAGTGACCAAAATAGGTCAGACAGGCCCCAAAATTTTGGAGATCACAACTGAATATGGGAGAGGACCCAGTAGTTGAGCATGTTTCAATAGTTGTGATAGTAGTTGTTTATATAATGTTCAATAGTTGTGATAGTAGTTTCTTATATAATGTTCAATAGTTGTGAGTTGACTACCCATAATTAAACAAAATGTATTCCTTTGATCTAAAAAGCAACCAATCATGTGATACCACATCAGCGCTCAACTACCCATGATGTGAATGTACAAGTATTGCTTTCACTTTTTTTTTTGGGCCTTTTTGGACAGCTTGACAAAAAGCATGCTGATGTGGCATCATATTTGATGATGTGGCCTTGAAATGAAAGTTATTAAGTAGGGGACTTGCCAAGTAAGCTGTTGTAAGAAATTGGGAGTGATTTGAAATTTCCACATAGGATAATTAGAAGCGCGAAGTTAGGGCACACAACTATTGGGTCCTCTCCCTAGGCCAAAAAGACTACAACAATTACAAATATAGACTAAAATATGTCTCCAAACTTCTATTTTCAACCCTGCAAATATTCAATTGGCAATTGGGAAAATACTGATTTCCTCAAGTGAGAGACGATAGAATGTAACCGAAAACTCCACCAAGCATGCTAATAGGTCAAAATCATCTCTCTAAATCCAAATTGATGACCAAATAGAAAATGGGAAAATGGCAGATTGGTCCTCTAATAATTTTTTTCCAATTTTGAGTTTTTCGTACAAAAGGTAAAAATTTGAAAAGAAGAAGAAGAAATTACTTCAAAAATGAACATAAATAAAAAGGTATTTCTTTCATTTCTAGGACTCCTTCCAAAATACAATGGAAGTGTTTGTTTGGTTTGTTGGATGCTTCCTTGAGAGGGAATGGTGCCTTGATCCACCAAAAATCAAGAAGAAACTTGTAACTAAATCGCCTTTGATACTACAGTTGAGCATCAAATAATGAATACACATTTAAAACTACCATGATGAACTCAAGCACAATGTAGAAGACAAAATAACTACTAAGTAGAATGCGTAGAAAGAGAAGGTGGAAGGTGAAACATAACATTGGACTAACTCTCCATGATGTGACATACGGTGAACAAGTGTATGTGAAGGCATGCATCAAGCATCTCTATGAGGTGATACAACTAAACTACTATGAATTTGCTTTAGTGTGAATAAGACTACTAGGTGTAGGAATTGATAAAATTATAACTAGATGGCTAGACACTTTCATAGTAAATAATCCTCGTAGGTAGTATTAATATTAAATCCTAAAAGGATTTTGATGGCAGTTTCTACTAATTTAAATCCTTTAATTTTAAGAATAAGAAGGAAACAAGTTGATCTAGAGTAATTACTTCAGTCACCTATCTCATTTTGGCACTCCAAATACTCTAAATCCTTCCAAAACGAAACATCTCAGCATGAATGTAAAGCATTAAAACCATACCACATCATCCTTGAAAATGATCCCATTCAAAATTAAGCTATCATAGACATAGTGTCAATAGGTTTCGTATCATTAATCTTCCTAGATATAGGAAATGACTCTAAACTAGCCTCCAAATTGTGAAACTCGGCTTTCCCCCAAAATAGGTCAGACATGCCACAAAATTTTGGAGATCACAACTAGTAGTTGAGCATGTTTCAATAGTTGTGATAGTAGTTGTTTATATAATGTTCAATAGTTGTGATAGTAGTTGCTTATATAATGTCCAATAGTTGTGAGTTGATCATCCGTGAATTAAAATTGAAAATGTATTCTTTTGATCTCCAAAAAGCAACTAACTGGCGTGATACCACATTAGCCAACTACCCACATGATGTATATGTACAAGCATTGCTCTCACTTTTTTGGGCCTTTTGGACACCTTAACAAAAAGCTTGCTGGTGTGGCATCATATTTGATGATGTGGCCTTGAAACAAAAGTTATAAGTAGGGGGCTTGCCAAGTAAGTTGCTATAAGAAATTGGGAGTTATTTGAAATTTCCACATAGGATAATTGGAAGCGCGAAGTTAGGGTGCACAACTATTGGATCCTCTCCCCTAGACCAAAAAGACTACAACAATTACAAATATAGACTCAAATATGTCTCCAAACTTCTATTTTCAAACCTGCAAATATTCAATTAGCAATTGGGAAAATATTGATTTCCTCAAGTAAGAGACGATAGAATGTAACCGAAAACTCCACCAAGCATGCTAATAGGTCAAAATCATCTCTCTAAATCCAAATTGATGACCAAAATAGAAAATGGGAAAAGGGTAGATTGGTCCTTTAATAATTTTTTTCCAAATTTTTAGAATTTTTCGTACAAATGGTAAAAATTTGAAAAAACAAGAAAATTACCAAAATGAACACAACAACAGCTATTTCTTCATTTCTCGGACCTTCCAAACACAATGGAAGTGTTTGTTTGGCTTGTTGATGCTTCTTGATAGGGCTGAAAGCTTGATTCACCAAAAAATAAAGAAGAAACTTGTAATTCAATGCTTTGATACCATGTTGGAGCAACAAATAATTAATACAATATTCAAACTGCCATGGAATGAATCAAGCACAATGCAAAAGACAAATAACTATCATAGAATGTGTAGAAAGAGAAGGTAGGAAGGTGAAACATAAATATTGACTAACTCTCCAAGTGATCTGTGACACATGTAGAACAAGTGGGACAAGTGTGAAGGCATGCATCAAGTATCTATGAGGTGATACAACTAAACCACTAAGTGAATTTAAGCTAGTGTGAATAGGACTACTAGGTGTAGGAATTGGATAAAACATAACTAGATGCATAGACACTTTTCGTAGTAACACATCTAAGGGTAGTATTAATATTTAAATCCTAAGAAGCGAGATTTGATGTGTCTTATACTAATTTAAATTCTTAATTTTGAAGAATAAGAAGGAAAACAAGTTGATCTAGAGTAAGTACTTGTCACCTATCTCAAGTGGCACTAAATACTTTAAATCTTCAAATGAAATATCTCTAGCATGAATAAAGTATTAAACCATAATTATTATCATCTTGAAATGATCTCATTCAAAATTAAGCTATCATAGACATAGACCAATAGGTTGCATCATTTATCTTTTCTAGATATAGGAACACCTAAACCACCCAAATTGAAACCTATTTGTTTAGAATATTCTTTCATTAAATTATAGGTAAAAACCCTAGAACAAGTATATTTTTAAAAATATTAAATACAAAGGACCCTACTAATTTAATAGTTATATCCGCACAATAATTTCTCTCCTTGCATCTTCTCAAAATTCCTAACCAACAATTCAATTAAATTTGAATCATTAATCATCAAAAAATCCTCTTTAGACTACAAAACTTCTAGATTTGTGAAGTTTTTTAAATATATCTTCTAATAATCTCAAAATAATATAGTAAAATACCATCTTATGAATATAGTTATACTTATAATTCTACTTATTTACAACAATTCTTCATGCCACAAATGAATAATAGATATCAAGGTTGTTGAGATGAATAGAAATAACTTTTCTACAAATGAAAAAATAAAGTACCATTTTCATGTCCTATTCTTTGAGCCTTACCATTGTCATATCTTGTCACCCATCATCTTATCTTTTGAGCTTGTTCAAATTACCATATATAGTGAAGAGGGTTACAAAATATTGAAGGAAAAAAAGGGAAGATAAAAGCAACACAAAAGTACAATACCATCACCTCTAAAAATCTTTGATCCTCTCAATGGTTATGCACCCTTACTCCATTTGATTTTATCTTCATGTTGATATGTGGATTGTTCAATACTCTAGCATAACCTTGATATGATTTGATGGTGATTGCAGGATAAAAGCTTAAAATGACAATATGTAAGTATGATAGCTCTAGGATCCTTGTTCAGTGAAAATAAAGGAAGAAAGCCTCTATATATAAAGTCTTGAAGAGGAAAAATCTATGGCTAGAAATTATTGATGATGGATGGGTGGGATTAAAGGAGAATTAGGGTTTGGATCAAGGATGCAATCATACGAAAAATGTCAAATGATAGCTAGGATCTAAGTTTAGGGTAGGGATAAGGACAAAATCCTTATGACAATGGCTAGGATTAAGAGGTTAAATGAGATGAATGGATAAGATAAAATTTTAGTTTGAATTTTGGGGAATGTCTAGATTGAATGAATTAAGGAAAGGACTTAGTTATAGATTGTGATCCATCTGAACAAGATGAAGGGCTAGGATTAAATGCACAAGGATAGAGGATAAAGAAAGAAATCAATTAAATAAATAAAGTATTTATTTAATTAATGAGATCATGATGGGATAATAATTAATTGAATAAAGATATTTATCTAATTAAAGGATTATGAAAAAGGATATTAATTAAATAAATGATAGATATTTATTTAATTAAGGGATTAGGATAAAGGTGGGAAAGGATAGGAACAATTAAATAACTAATAAATGTTTATGTAATTAATGGTTTAGAAAAGGCTAAAATTAGGTGTGGTTGGATAATGTCATATTTTAGGTGTCTACATCTAGTTGATCCATATCCTACCTTTTCAACACCATCATTACCATATCTTATCAAGCAATTTGGATACTTGGACTAAATGAAACATAAAATTAGGATTTATGTTGCTCAATTGAATTATTATTGTTTAAAATTTTGACAATATTAATGGATGAAATTAAAAATGATATATATTTTAAAATGTTCATTATGATCTTGATATTATGGATAAGACCTCTATAGATTATTTTTATAAATTGAATTATTTATATATTCAATTTATATTATTTTAAAATGCTTAATAATTATGTTATCTAGTTTTATATAAATTTGTTAAATTAATCTCGGAGTAGGGTGTGGAGTACAGTTGGTAGTTTATAATATGAAAAATGCAATTACACTTCATAAACTACATTATAAATATTTTAGGATATTGAGAATTAGCGATTGAGATGCAAGTTGTAGCTTGTTACAAGTGGGGGTGAGAATTCTGTGGGAAAAAGATATGATAGCACATATAACATGCAAGGTAATTACACTTTGTATTTTGGTCCTAGTTCTATTGCATTCCTATAGTTAAGGAAAAAAGGCATGTAGTTACACAAAGGAGTGCCTAGAATTTATAGTTTGCAACATGTAAAATATATATATTTCAATTATAATTTGTAGCTTGGGATTGATGGAAATCATGTGCTTTGTGAGGCTCAGTGATGGGATTCAATTACAAGAAAGATTGAAAGTCTATACTAATGCTTTATGGGGCATACACATAAGATTTTGTAACATGCAAACTACAAGATAGAAAAGAAATGTAACATGTTTGTACCTTAGAGACACATTGAAGATAAAACCGACAACATTGAACCAAGGCTCCTTAAATATAGATATTAAACTCACGGTTAACAACATAGACACAACTAAGGAAAAATATACAATGCTTTTTACTTGGTCCAAAAGAAATTTAGTCTTATATCAATTTAAGCAATGATTAGATAAATAGAGTAAGAACTTCAAGTAAGGCATGATGAATGCATTTTGGGGGTCATAATTGATAGAACCAAAGTATATAAACTTTTAATATGTATGAACACACAACGGTTTTTTGTCATTCTAGTATTTTTATTTTAAAAAGAATTCACATAACATTTACACATAAACTAACTTATATTGCAATACTAATAATCAAAATTTAATTCATTATTAAAAAATGAATCTAACCTAAATTATATATTATTAGAATATATCAATAAAATATTAAATTTTATTTATATTATATAAACACAATACTAATGGGGCGGTGGGCCTAGCTTGATTGGCTCAAGCATCCTATTGCAAGAAAGAGGTCACGAGGTCTAGTCTCCCCACTATCCCCATGGTACTGGAAGGCATGTTGTGCCAGCGCCACCAGTTATGTGAAAATTTTTACTAGGCGCACTGCAGTTTACAGGGGGATGGATACCCAACTGATTCTCGCAGTCTAAAAAAATATAATAATAAATAAATAAACACAATACTAATGAGATAAAGAAACTTCTTAGATTGTCCTCAAGCATAATAAAAGCACATTTTGGTTTACCTAAATCTAAATATAGTACTTATTATAAATATAGTGTCATAAATTATCACCCAGGTAACAATTTCACACTATGTTTGGCTCCCCCTTATGTGTTTGGCCTTAATTATTCTTAAATTATTTTCCCATTTTATTACCATTTTTGAAAAATAAAGATAAAATTGAGAATTAAATTCAGTTATTTATTTAATAGCATAAAGAATCTAAAAATAGGCATGGTCTAGGGCACCCTCACCCTTGACCACACTATTTTGGCCCAAATATTATTATTTTATTATCAACATTATATTTAGAAATTTAAATTCAATTGTTATCCTTTCAAAATAATTATTGCAGAAAATGTCAGAATGCATATAAATACAAGTATTTTTCACTATTTAAACACCTAATGAGATTTTGGATAAATTAAGCATCCTAAAAAGAAGTCAAGGTAATTCAAGAGCATAATACATAGTATTTTTACAATAATTTCTTTAGTCATGATTATATTTGCAATGTATCATTGAACTTATGTCAAATCATAAGTAATATTGTTTCATGTTTTATGTTTATTATCATTGTGAACTTAATAACAATTGAAGGATCTTCAATCAACTATCAAATTATCCTTGTATGAGATGTGCATCATGACTTCATTCCATCAAGGAATGTAGATTTGAATGGTAATTTGTAACATTGTGATTTATCATTTATTTTTATCCATTTTCCTTTGCTCGACCTAGAGTAAGCACTCTTTATCCAACATGATCATAGCTGTTGTAGGGGTGGAAACACCAAAACAAGGTTTGACTTAGGTAATCCCTAGATACAACAAAACCCTTCCTCTCCTTTCTTTCTTGCATGTTGTAAATCTAATATAGATTTGGAGAAGATTGAAGACCTAATATCAAGATCAAGCATAAAGCATATTCATTCATCAAATTATGACAAGATCAATTATTCGCTAAAAGAAAAGTTCCAAATCTGATTCCGACATGGAAGCACCTACAAATTGTAACACACTTGTATATTCTCATAAGTTCCAGAAACCCTAATTTTCAATCTAGGGTGTCCACACCCTTGACCAACTAGTTTGGACCCAAATTTGAATGCCAAGTTCCTCATTTTTTCTCTCTTAGCTCTCTTGTTTTTAGTTTATGTTGGTTGTTTTTAATTCCCAACCAAATCTCACAAATAATCTATGGTTTTTCCACTTCCACTTGTTAATTATCTGGAGGGATTGGCCAACGAACAAGTGAAATTTGAAAGAACTTTCCCTCTACACTTCAGGCTCTGCAAAACCTGAGAGCATGATCCCTTACAATGTAATTACAATCTTCTCTTGTGCAAATATATCTTATACATTGTAAATAACAAATATATTCTCATATAATTTTCTTGATAAAATGAAGAACTTAGAAGATCTAGGAAATCCTTTAAAGCATTCAACAATCTAGAACAAGAGAATATGAATTCAGATGATACTTCTAAAATAAACTCAAATGAAATGAAACTTTGTGATTTTAAAGTGTGAGAGATCCTAGAGATGCAACTTTAGACACATGTCCTAAATTAGTGCCTTAACCTAGGACATGGAGTCGAATAAAATGCAAGCTATATGGTATAACATAATTCCACCTAAGCATCACAAAGCTTTAAAAAATAGTGCATTATAATTTTATACTCAAAATCCTTAACCAAATATTCTTATCAAATCCCTACACAATGTTACACAAACCTATGCTTCCATTAAATCATTTAACCTAATCTTTGAATAAGAGCATCAATTAAAGGATACATCCACTGAAACAATAATGGAGACAAATTATTTAAATTAACTTTGAACTATTTCATTTATAGTTTGTATAACGAGTACAACATGAGACAATTGGCTTTGGGATTGCCATTATATTCATTCAAATGCTAGTACTATTATACAATATATGAAAATCCAAGACACAATCTTGAATAACCTAAGAAAACACAAACTCTATTCTCTGTGTTACATTACAAATTTCTCTAAGAGATCAATCACCATGTGCAAATGGTCTTAAATTCCCTTTTATAAGACAAGGGAGAAACAAGCCTCAGGCCATTTGCACATGCCATATCTTCATTTGACATTCATTTGAATTTCATAAATACAAGTACAATTACTTGTTCATAGATGGAATATTCCAAGGACAAAAATAGTTATATTTACTCTTTGTAATCATTGTCCTTCCAAAAGTTCCTTTGATGTTGATTGTTGATTCTTTGCTACTATTTTTCTTTAATCTTCTTGATGTGATCCTAGGAATGTTGAGTTGGCCAGTGAAGACAACACCTTGTTGTGTATGGCAAGACTTAAGAAGCAAGTCCAAACAACAATGTTTGAGTCTTCTTCAAACCTACCAGGGTTCAGCCATCGGCCTTACCCTTTACCTTTTACCATCCTTGACTCTATTGTAAGCCAACACACTAACCTTTGAAAAATCAAAGTGTGAAACACCAAACTTTGCATTGAGCAATCATACATTGGGGTTCACCTTTGCACCTTACCACTTACATGCCTTTCAACATGGTGTAAGCCATCTCCTGAATTGTGATGCTTGAAATCATCCTTTGCAGTCACTAGTTTCAACCCTTTTGGGCATTGGCCTTCGAGGTTCCATCTTTCACCTTACACAAACTCCTGTTAAGGCATAAGCCTTAACTTTGACCAATGAACATCGAAACCTTTTCGGGGTTCGGAGTTCAGGTATCCCTCATACTCCATACCTAGCAATGTGTTAAGGTGTAAGCCTTAACATTGACCTTCAATCTCTAAAACATTTTTTGGGTATCGACCTTCACCTTTTCTACTTTCCGCTTATTTGGCTCAATGTTAAGGCATAAGCCTCAACTCTGAATCCCGAAGTCCAAATCCTTTTTGAACTTGGCTCAATTTATCCAACTCTTTCCTTCTTTGGTAAGCAATTCAAAATATTGAGCTGGAAAATGCACACAAATTTATTGAAAGTTGAATCATAGAGAAGGAAACTTTTACTTATTGGTGTTCAAATGTTGAAAACCCTAGTTTTGAGTGCAAGAATCTTAAAGAATCACTACAATTGATCTTTGAATACCTTAAAATTCCTTGGTAATTTTGAAATATGCTTTAGTCTTTTCTTTTATGGAAAAAAATATCTTCAATTCAATTAAACATCACATCCACCATTAGTGCTTGCTCACATGAAGCAGAAAAGCTCTAGCTACTTGTTAACTCAACTTTTAACATGAGTTGTTGATCTTGTGTTGATTTTTACCTTCAAATGACTCTAATTGAGTCAATTCACGTTTGAAAACTTGGTCATCATTAACCATAGTCTAGGGCCAATTAGGTGCCACCATGTGGAAAATCCTGTCTGATATCATTCTTCTAGCCCCACTGCCTTTGGAAACATCAAGAGAGCTGATGTGGTAGCATCTTGCACTCCTACACTTTCTTTTGTAAATGTTGACTATATCCCACAGGATAGTGGGGAGCTGACATGTGGATCCTAGCTATTGCAATTTAAGCCTTTTAAAAACCTTGGGCCCACCACCAGTTTTGAGCAAGTTCTACAAAGAGTCTGTGGGGTCCATTGGACATGGAGTTCCACACCACATCCCCACACTTTCTTTTCTATTAGTATTTTATTTCTTATAAGTGAGTGGAGGCCAATGAGAGTTGAACACTTGTTGTTGTGGGACCGAAGGATGCATGACTTAAGACAACTTAAAGCATGCACTTTAAGTTATGACTTAAAAGGGATCACTTTACTAGGTCAACATAAGATTTTATAACATAAATATTTCAAACCTAGGAAAAACTTTAGACTTAGGATTCAAAAATTTATTTCTCGACCCACAGACTTAAGATTTAAATGAATATTAAATGGGGTGGTGATCGAAAAAACTATGATGTCGAGGCTAGTCAAAACATGACTTTGAATGACATAAATTGTAACTTGAAATACCAACAATCCATAATAGCATGTCAACGAACATATAGAAGAAATGATTAAAATGGATAAGGCATATAAATGCAAACCCTGGCCCACTCAGAACCATCAGAACACTCAAAATTTTGAAATGTATGACCAAGAACTCAAAAAATAATTTAGGTTCCATCATCAGCTCATGTTTGGGAATGTTTGCTCACTATGAACAAAGCGAGATTCTATAAATCTCATGGTGGAGTAGACCAAACACAAAGAAACCAAAGCCATGGAAACTCCTAAACAAGGAAAATAGACCAAACCAAACCAAACCAAACCTATATACAAACATATACAGTGTACATGGAAAATAACATACCTTATGAGAAGTATATTTTCAAGAATTTTCCCTATACTAAAAATTCCAAAAATTCACCTGTTAAGCTTTGCAAGAAGTATGAATCCTCTCCATGTGTGTTGCTTACCAGATAAGGGCCCAACCATAATGCATCAAACTTCCCATGCTTGCCCTTGTCTTGAGATTTGGAATTCCACATTAATACCATGCTTCCCACTTCAAACTTCATGGGAGATGAATTCTTATCATATAGGAGCTTAACCTGCAACTTCATCTTTGCATTAGTTTGTTGGGATTCTCTTCTTGTTTCATCCAATTCAAACTAGACATTTATTCTATCTTGCATATTATCACATATGTCATCATCATATTCTTGGATGAATTTGTACATCTTCATAAGATTATTTGTTGGTAGCCTTGCTTCAATGCCATAAACTAAGCATAATGGAGATTGTCCTATTTCTTTCTTGATGGTCACTCTATCATCCCAAAGAGCCAAATTTTTAACTTTGATTCCCAGGCCTTCTTGTTTTTCTCAATCACCCTCTTAATAATCTTTAGCAGACTTTTATTTCTTGATTCAAATTTTCCATTTCCGTATGGGTGATAAGGGGAAGAATAAGAGATTTGTATTCCATGTTTATTGTAGAAGCTAGTGAATTCCTCTGATATGAGGACATGGAATTGTTTGATATATCTTTTCAGCCACTCCAAATCTTATTAGAATATTATTTAACAAGAAATCAACCACTACTTTGTTGGTAGCTTTCCTTGTGGGGATAGCTTCAACCCACTTTCTAAAATAATCAGTTGCTACCAATATCTAGGAGTGTCCTCCACTATATTTATTTGCAATCTCTCCAATAAAATCAATTCCCCACTATTGAAAAGGTGCTTGAACTGTAACTGGTCTAAGAGGCAAGTTTACTAAGAATTTTAACTTCCCTAAAAACCTCTAGCATGCATCACATGCCTTGACCAGCTTATATGCATCTTTAAATAATGTGGGCCACCAAAAACCTACTCTTAGGACTTTATGAGTAGTAGTTTTAGCCATATAGTGGCCACCACAAACACCACTATGCATCTCTATTAAAAATTCTAAGGATTTCTTCCCATAAACACATTTAGCAACACTCCATCTACATTCCTCCACCACAATTCATTGTCCACTATCACATACTTTATTGCTTGCAACTTCAATGTTTATTTTCTGATTATTAGTCATTCCTTTAGAACATGACATATTCTACAAGTAATAAACAATGTTCCTATACCACCCTGAGGTTTGCATATCACAAATTTAGGAGCCACATCAACATATCAACATTGTTTAACTGAATGACCTCCAAGTCTGTTTCTACCATCAATTTGGCCAATCCTTGACCTCTAACCAATTTGGTAATTTGCATGTCAATATTAAAATTTCTTGTATCCTATTGATCCAACTACATCTTCTCCCAGTAATTTCTTGTTGTGTAACATTCGGGGGGTTGCATGGTCTCTTTTCTTCTCTATTATGGGGGTTTTTATTCCTTGTATGGGGTTTTGTCCTTCTCATTATTTAGTGGGAGAATTTTTTTTTTATCCCCCTTTTGGGGAGGTGTTTTGTCCCATTGTGTTTTCTCCTTTTTCTCCATTTTTGAGAGATTCAATTTGTACATGGGTACCTAACAAGACCTAGTACTAGACCCATATTTGCATAATTTATATTGGTTTGTTTCTCCCTAAGTTGTGCTTAAGGTAGTTGTTGGTGTGAATAAGGTGATTTACCTAACTAGTCCACTAGTAGGTCCTATTCACATGTTAAGTTTACTTAGGTCCTAGGAATCTTTCTATAAGTATTAGTTGTTATTTAGATCTTATTTTATCTTATGACATTTAATTCTTGAGTCATAGGTCATTTAATATTTGTCTCATTAGTTGTCTCATGACATAGGTTTAAGACACTTTTCATGATCTTTTTTAATCCTATGTCTCACTTTGGCTATATAACCAAGAGGTTTTCATTTGTAAATCATTCCATGGCATTACATTGAATTGCATACTAATCACATTTGATCTAATATTATTTTTCATTCATTATTGCAAATTTATGCTTACTTTTCTCTCTTGTAGAAGGTTTTTTTGGTTTTGTAGAAGGTTTGTGTGTCAATAAATGCATCCATAGTGTTTAGATAGAGCTTGAGCACATTACACACCCACATTACATAAAAAATCATCACATCACCACATTGCAATAGAATGATGAATACATTGCCCATCATTTTTATCACATTCTATTTATGTATCATGTAAAAATTTATTATATGATTGCATCACACAAAGATTTATTGCATGGACACATCATGCGGGCCTATAAATTTCACTACGACTTCTCATGGAATATTTTTGTATAACTTTTTGTGTAGGTGAATTTCGTTATCCACTCTCCTTTCTCTCTTCTTATTTTCATATAGACAAATGAAACAACTTGTAATCTATTTTTATTTTTGGTTTTTTGAAAAAAGGCTCTTCTTGTATCTTTTTCTATTTTTTATGTTTTGATGGAGCACCCATACCAAGGAAAATATAATAAGAATCTAAAAACAACGTATTGGTTCATACTTATCAATCTCCTTTTATGTGTTTGAATATTTATTTTGTGTTAACTGTGGATGCTCATATACTTTTGAATGTTTTCTCATGTTAGATTAGCATGCACCCCAAAGTGGAGAAAAATTTTAGCAATGAAATCTATATACCTATGTCATTTCCCATTTAGTTTTTTGTCCACCTTGATGGAATGCCTTAAATGCAATAACATATTGATAAGTGGTAAAATCTTGTGCTAGGTTTGGCTCATGACTCAATCCTTATCTATCTTCATTTACTCCCACATACCATTTTTTATATGTTCCTTATTTATTCATTACAATTGTATTTCCATTCACCCCAACTTTCATGAGTTTGATCCTTGCATAGAGTTATCATTTGTATGCCCTAATTCATTTCCATGTTGCTTGAGATTGATTATGTGATGCATGGGAAGAACCTTGAATTTAAACTTTTAGATTCAAATTCTAAAACTCTTGCCCCCTCTTATTAGTCATTATGAGCTAAATTGGTACACATTTGTGAGACATGTTGCTATGTTTTAGTATTCAAAGATACTCGTGTTGCTATATTTTAGTATTCAAAGATACTCAATGTGATATTAGTTCATATGAAGTTACAAGAAAACAATCATTAGAGAACACTTTGATTTCCTAAAGAACAAAAATGAAATGCATCTACATATAGGTCATTCGCATGTTGATGAATATTGTCTTTAATATTCCTCATCGCCATTAATCCACCTTGCAAAGGGAGTTGATGTAGGAAAACATGTTTATTATTTAGTTAGCAAATCTTGTATAGGTGTTCCTAAACATTACCTAGACCAAATTTAGATAGTAAAGAAGTGAAAGCACATAGACCTATAATAGTGTCTCTAAACAAATAGATATCATGTGATATAGATTAGATCCACAAGAATGTTCATTTCTATAATAATTAGAATTTAACCTAGAACATGAAAAATTGACCTACAAAAAATTATTAGATTGTACAAACATCAACACATCTATCAAATCAAATACATTAACCTTTGAACAATAATAAATAAATTCAATTTAACATAATTAATAGTATTTATAAATAATCATTCTTAAACCTAAATACCCTTAACCTTCACATTTAAATTTAAAATGTTTAGTACAATTATCAACCCAATTACTTTAATTTAGTCCATGTTAGTTTAGTGCTTGTGGATTTCTATATTAATGTAAAAGGGATTTCATTCCCTAACAAATATAAATATGCACAAATGTCATACATGTTTACAAAATGTATTTGGTTGCTTCTTCAATGTCTACCCATACCCACGTGAAGAGGGAGAACAAATTTTTCTTCCTTGGGAGATGAGATATTCATTCACATGATGGGCAAATCAAATAAGTGGGTGGCATATGGATAAAAGGACTAGTTATTTTCATAGTTTGTTTTTTAAAGTTAGGTCGGTCGGTCAAAGGAGAGTGTTCTATCATTATTAATTTTGTGGAAAATGATGTCGAGAAAGCTCTACTTTTATGTGTTTTTTATAATTCTCCATACTTTTAATTATTTGTTGGGTGCAATGATGTTTTTACATATATAATTTATTTTTCATGTAAAGAGAGGTTATGTCTAAGGTGTTTGTTTTATTCGAAAGTTTCCTTATAACTTACTCCAATCATATATTAAAGTTAGATTGGTAAAGTTGGAAATAAAATAGATAGTGGTTTTAATAAATAAAAAATAGGTACAAAATATATTGCAGATTGTTACATTTTATTTGGAAGATTTAAAGTAGCAAAACTATGGGTTAACATAGCACTTGGTGTGGTGATTGTAACTAACCGCCATACATCTTGGCCCTGTACTTTTATAGCTATATGAATCATGGAGGAAGTCCATGAAAGGAACATGAATGACTTGTATAAATTACTTAATGGAAAATGTCTCAAATAGAGCGAACGAGTAACTAATACTCCCGTTATACAAATACACGTCAATATCATGCCCTTTCCTCCCGAATTACTTAGTTCTTGACTTTTATAAACTAAGGTTCCCCAATAAATGAGAGTGACAACAAAAGTAAGAGAAAAAGAGACATGAGCCCATATATGTTCTAGAGTTATAAATATCATAATAAACCCATTTATTCATTTTATTTTAAATAGGAGATAAATTATTATGAGGTTAGTAATTCAATATAAATAAAAGGAAATTATTAGAGTTATGTATCAAAGTCAATAACATATTTAAAAAATTATTTTTTTAAGAATGAGTGATTTGCTTATCTTCATTTTTTATCTTATTTTTAAGGAAATGACCATCAAAAGTCTAAATTACAAGGTGAGTTGAATTTTTCAATAGATCACACATAATATCCTCAACGTTTAGTGGAGTGAAACGCATCAATAAAGTCATGTCTTCATTCTTTGAAAGAAGCACTATAGTTTTATAAATTGTTTTCAATTGTCCTATATTATTTTGCTTCTCTCAAACCAACTCTAATTTGATTGTTTTGTATTTCCCTCCCTCTAAAGAACATTTTTTCTTACAACCTTCTACAATTCCCTCAACTTGACTTCATTTTGATTGTCCAAAGAGACCTAAATATTCCTCCTCATATTTCAAACATGTTCCAAACAATAGTAGTTTGACTCTATTTGATATCATAGTTCTATTGGCTATACATTTGTTGAACATGTATCTTTGTTTTGGTTGCAAAGAAAGTGTGTTTAATGCTTTGGAGTATTGGGACACATCCTATTGTTTATTACAATGCTTATAAAAGTTTTCATACTCATGGAATTTATTATATTTGAAGGGAAACTAGTGATAAGAAACATCTAACATGTGTGGCATGTTAGCATCCCAATTTATTGTCTCATTTTGTTTTGTTCTACTCCAAAGGTGTGCATTTGACCTTATCAACCTTTTGTTGATAAACAATCTAAGATATCTTAAACGGGTCCCCTAAGTGTCAAACCATGCAAGGACTCATACAAAGCTTAAGTCTATGTTTTAATGTTGTATCCCTTCACATTCATGTATTGTTGAAGTTTTAGGGTTTCAAGGGTATCCATAGTTGTATGCCCTTCCTATCAATCATGAAACCTCATCTCAAACCCTTGTCAAATTTTCCTAAGTTCTTTTTTCAGGGTTTTAGGGTCATTGTGCTCCTTTCTTGGGTATTTGAGCTTGAAAATTCTAATACACTTTAAGGGAGCAATTAATACCTTAGTAATATATTTGTTAAGTGTCAATATTTTTGGTTCTTCCTTACTTTAGTACATGTTCCCTTTTTCCCCTAACTCCCTGATCCTAACAACCTACTAAGTATTTTTTAAAATCCATCTAGTGTTTCAACATCTCAAATTTTTAGATTTTCCCATTCCCTGATACCTTTATTTAACGAGCTTTGTTTGGATGATGTCATGTTGATGTTAGTCATTCAGATGATTTCATGCTAACATCATTTGTCCATTAGAATTTTGGACTTCCTCATCATTATATCCCCCATGATATGTTTTTCATCACATCTTAGTATCATGAAACCTAATCCATTGTTCCCCAACATTTTATAAGTCCTTCCAAGTTAGACTTTTGGTCATTCCCTATTTGAGTATCCCTTCCCTCAAAATTCCAAAATCCTAACACACTATTGCTCCTTGTTAACATCTATTGGAAACAAAATTTTAGCCTCCCATTAATTATGTATCAAGCTAAGCCACAATATCAACTTATCAAAAGTATTTCCTTTGTTAGAGTTCCCATGTTGCCCTTCCCTCTTTCATACTCCCTTCTAGCATGACTTCCTAGTTTTCTCGAATCGCCTGATTCTTTAACATTCTAATCCTTAGCATATGGTATGAGTTTCCTTTTACCCCCAATAGTCCAAAACTCTCACCTTTATTCACTATAGCTCTCACCTATGCTCCGAAACAACCCAAAGACTCATTAATAACTTGATTTGGCCCTACAATTACCAAGATTATTTTGTGCCCACGAAAAAAATATTATTTATGTATATTTGCATGGATTTAAAGGAGAAATTCTACAATCATGCCCCTACTGTAGTTCTTGCTATTGAGGCTAATAACTAACATGCCATCTCTGGGTCACTGTTTTAGCAACTTTTTTAGGTGATTTCCTCACCTCTACACATGAATCCACATGCCATTAATTTTTAGAGGTATGAAAAATGGACAAGGGGTGATTCTAGTATGTAAAATTTATCACAATGGTAGTTAGAGCATGGGAAGCCTTACAATTGTTGAGGTTGCATATCTTTTGTATTTTCTTTCAATTGCACACTTCCCACTATGGCATGAATTTTTGCGGGGTATAACAACCTTTATTTTTATTTTTGAAAGCATGGGAAAATTATTTTGGAGAAGCAGAGAGAAGAAAACACTTCTAGGAAACTAGGATTCCAACTTTAATGAAGAGAAAATATATATTATATTTTAATGATCTGGGTTCATCCCAAATGTGCAATGAATTCATTATAATCTCTAAAGAACAATTTTAAAGAGTGGAATTGGTCTTTGTCGAGTGTCTCTATTAAAATTTTGCTCATTTCCATACATGTGTATGTGATTAGTTTGTCAATTAGATGATTGTAGAAACCATTTAAAGCTTTTGCATGGTGTCTTTTCATAAAAAGTAAAGAAATGTTTAAGTTTGTTTATGGATAAATATGAGTATTCATTGAATATACTACAAATTATGCTACTTCTTTGAATATATGTGCCCTAATTTACTTGTGTGTTTCAATAAATGTACACTTCAATGAAACCTTCCTTAAGGTGTCACAGTATGATTTCAATTATTACATGTCTTGAATGAATTCATGAATTTTTTTCCCTATTGGAATTTGAGGTTAATAACTAACATGCCATCTCTATGTCATTGTTTCAATAATTTTTTTAGGTGATTTCCTCACCTCAACACATGAATCCACATGTCATTAATTTTTAGAGGTACAAAAAAATAGACAAGTGGTGATTCTAGTACTTAAACATTTATCACAATGGTAGTTAGAGCATGGGCACCCTTGCAATTGCTAAGGTTGTATATATTTTGGATTTTCTTTGAAGTTTGCACGTTTACCACTATGGCATGAATTTTTGAGGGGTATAAAGACCTTCATTTTTATTGTTGAAAGTATGAGAAAATTATTTTGGAGAAGAAGAGAGAAGAAAACACTTTTTGGAAACTAGGGTTTCAACTTTAATGAAGGGAAAAGATATATTTTATTATATTTTAATGATTTGGGTTCATCCCAAATGTGTAATGAATTCATTATACTATCTAAAGAATTTGAAAGAGTGGAATTGGTCTTTATTGAGTGTCTCTATTGACATTTTTATCATTGTGATTAGTTTGTCAACTAGATGATTGTAAAAACCATGTAAAGCTTTTGCATGGTGTCTTTTCATAAAAAATAAAGAAATGTTTAGGTTTGTTTATGGATAAATATGAAGATTAATTGAATATTCTACAAATTACACTAGATTTCTTTGAGTATATGTGTCCTAATTTACTTGTGTGTTTCAATAAATATATACTTCAATGAAACCTTCCTTAAAGTGCCACAATATGATTTCAATCATTATATGTCTTGAATGAATTCATGAATTTGTTGCTCTATTGGAATTTGTACTCATTTGCAATTGAATCCATTCTCATCACCCCAACACACTAAAATAAACTAATTATAATTATTTTCTTTTAACTGTGATGTATCAATTCTTCCAAATTTTAGGTGTAACTGTATAATAGCAATAGGGGTTTGCAACTCCATATCATAATACTCTATACTTGATAATATTTTCTATTGTATAAAGGTGTAGAGCCTCCTTTGTTAAATTAACACATATGTATATTATGACATCAGCATAGGAATACACTTTGTAACATGTATATTTTGCATCAAGGTAATTATTTAAACCTTGCAGTAATAATTAGAAGTAAAGGAGGCCTTACCGACCTCAAAAATTGGTCCTAAGTTCCCTAACTTGAACATAGATTGTGTGATACTCTTCTTAGATTTAACACCTATGACACTTAGGAGACTATCTATCCTTAGGTATTTGCGGTTTATGGCCCAAATCACCAAAATGGTCATCCATTTAGATTCAACTCAATTGCTTCATGTAAACCTTTCTCCAAATCTACTCCCATAGAGACTCAAGTACATGAAAATTTTCCCTTTTTCCTAGCCTTAATAATGAAGTAGCCAAAATTATCACCAATAGTAGATGAATATGTATCATCCTAAAAAATAAGAGGGAGATGGGAAAGTGTCACCAAAGTAGGAAACACATTGGTAAGAAGCAAGGTACCAACTCTTCAAATGAAGCTACAGATTACTACTTTGTAAAGCAGACTAAAACTAGGCATGATCACAAATTTAGAAACAAAAAATCATTTGATGTGAATACAAAGAAACATGTTGACTAGGTCTTCTTCTAGATGCGCTAAAAATAGGTAGGAGGGAGTTATATGTCTTGTATGTTCAATGCTTTAGAAAAATAGATTTTCCCATAGAATAGATGTTCTAATTTTAATAATGATTTAGTGTTTCCTTAAAGTCTTTGCAATAAATAATAGGTTGTAGATATAATAGCATTTTGCAAGTGAGAAGAACACATATAAGTGATCGAATGAGAAAATTGCAGGAGATTGTGCCAAATATGGACAAAGTAAGAAAATTGGAGTATAAAACTCTAAAATGCATGGGGGTGATATTGTGCATGTTTTCTTGTATTTTAGGAGGTTACCAAAGTGAGTCTTGGCATACCAAATTGAACTGCTCCTAATAGGAACTATTTTTCACTTTTTCAATTTGTTGTAGCAAACAAACACTACAAATATTCTTGATGAATCTGTTGAATACGTCAAGCTCCTTCAGAAGCAGGTTCAGGTGCGTCTATGGCTATATATATATTTCTTAGCTTTGTCAAAATTTTAGCTTCTAATGACTCAAATCTATGTTTTTATTTACTAAAATTTAATGCTTCAATCTCATAATTCATTGTAATAGATTGATCTTTGTAATATTTTTCTAAGAAACAAAAAAAATGTGTTTGTGCCTCCAGCAAATAGTGTATGTTAACAAAACATGGGCTTGTTGAAGAGGAGTTCAGATCTAAGAAAAATCCTTAGTAAAGTATCATTGCTCATTGTTAGAAATTTGAAATGGATTGAATAACCCAAGAAGTTGATAAGAGAAAATCAAAGCTACAAAAACTAGAAAAGCATAAAGAATGCACACCAAAACTCTAAGAGATTATGCAATGTCAATATGACAAAATTGCATTAAGAGCTTCCAAGCTAAAAAGATACAATGAAAATATGCATGAATGGATGAAAATGCAAGCTAGGTAGTGATTTTATATAGAACTTAGGAGAGGAGGTAGGTAGAAAATCCAACCAATAGGAATCAACCACAAAAAGTGGAGGATGCCACCAAAAGTGGAAAGTGGTTCCACCCTTTAAGGAAGGGAACACCTCATCACTTATCTCCTAGTTATTAAATAATAAACTCACTTTATTATCCTAAGCAAGCTTAATTTACTATAGGAAAAACCTAGGACTAAGGGAAAATAAAAACCTATACCAACACCCATATCCAAGCTAGTGTGGTCCCCTTTTTATTAATGAGACTCCATTATACTTTCTACTAATTCTTGAGACATTTCCTATAGAAGTATTCTTCCCTTGATATGTACAAGTTTTCCTTGACACTCTGGATATCTATGAGAATAATTTCCTTGGATTTCTTAACAAATTTCTGGAGTGGCTCTACATCTAAAGCATGCCTTGTCTTTAATATCACAGTTTTGATTCACAAGGTTCTGAATTCTATATGGTCCAAGCTTATAGGGAGCAAGGTCTCATCAAGTGTTCAAACAATCTTGGTGTTGGGAAGTGAAGGCAGAGGGATGTTTGACCACTTTTTAGTAGATCATGTTCCCAATTGATTAGTATACCTAGAACTTTTATCAAACATGATCAACTATCAAACATAACTACAATAGTCAAGAGAATAGGTATAAGTTATGACACTACAAATCACTCAAACCATCCACAAGGATATTGAACCAAGGCCAAAACAAGAAGGTAATAGTGGGAGTGGATATTTAACTGGGAGTAGCAACTATCATATAACATCTTATCAAGAATGGAGGCAAGGTGATAGAATGGCATCTTCACATGGTTCTACCAATAGATATCTACAAAATTCAGTTGCTCATGTGCAATTTTTTTTTTGATGTTTTGGGATCTTAAGATAAAAAGAAAGGTTTGAAGAAGAATGCTAGTTCACAATAGAAATACATTTTGCAAGAAAGGAAGGAGCTTTGATGTGTCTCACAAAAATCAAAGCAAGAGCTTTGACACATCTGATAGAAAGCAAGGCAGGAGTTCTGACACATCTACAAGAATGCAAATCAAGAACTTTGACATGTCTAGAAGAAGAGAAAATAATTACAACATATCTAAACATCAACCTAGTACATCTCAAGTGTCTTGAAAACAATGCAAAAAGCTTGAATTTTGTAGAAGTAGAGACAAATAAAAACCAGTCTCGTAACTCCTTGGGATCAACTATCATTCTCCCTATTTTAAATACATCTCAAAGCATAAAAATAATTCTATGAAAATTGTACGATTGCAAATTTAATCAAGGTATTATAGTATATATATATAGACATGCTACTTGAATAAATAGTAAGGGAAATAGAATGCACTTGTCCTAAAAAATGATTCCACTTACTTGAACACTACAATTCAAACCACTTTATGAGTACTCACAATTCTTTTTTCAATATGTTCACAATTTTTAGCTTCATACCATCTCTTTACATGGCCTTTTTTCTGTAGTAACAATGTCCATAAATAGAAATTTGAAAGAAAATCTTGTTAGTGATTCGTTATATCAAATCAATATCTTTACATGATCACAATTTTGGACACCATGTGCAATAATGCATATTATCAGTACTCATAGTCAAAATGAAGAGTACAAAAAAATCTATTTCAAAATCTAAACACATGTTAAGTTACCTTTATGTCTTTTCACATTAATATACACATCAATAAAATAAAAATATAGCTTACAATTTTTATGGTGACTGTTGCTTACCATATATGGTTGCTCATTTTAAAATTATGAGAATGCAAATCACTCAAAGAAAAAGAAAAATCAACACAAATATTTCACCCTAAAGTTGAAGAGTCCAAAATAGCAATTGAAATTTCCTAGAAAGAAAAGGCAACATAATCTTATTGATAAGTTTGGTCCCACTTATTCCATTTCTATGATTCCATCTATTTCAAACTTTTTGAGTGAAAGGGTAGTACACATGTGGAGCAAAAGAATTTTGTAGAACCTAGGGTTATGATAGTTGATAGACTGGGTGTTGTTGTTGATGTTGTCCCAACACTTCTTTAATTTCTTTTTTTTACTAGTTATTTTTTCTTTAGTGTTTTGCATCCTTTCTTTCTATTATAATATTTTAAATTTTAAATCAATCGTAATATCCTTTCATTGGGAGTTAGTGCCATAGAACCCACAACTAATTTATCTTAATAATAATAATGTCTAAATCCAACAAAGCCACCATAAATAGAGCATATGGTGAAACATACCTGCTTAAGATTTAAGCATCTTCAAACTGTGGTCTATCCTTTACTCAAACAGAGTTTAAGGTTGGCCATAGCCTAAAATGTTATCTAAAAATATAAACAAAAAAAAGAAAAACATAATAATATTACACTAATTAGATGAGATCTTAACTTCACAAAACAACAACAATACTTATAAAGAGATACGCTTGTCAAATGGGATAAATTCAAATTATATAATTAGTTATTGTAGTTTAGGAAAATGTATCCCTTTACATTTCCACACTTGTTTGGGCCCTCCCTGCTAAAATTGGGCTTCTTTATGCCTTATTTGGTCCTATTTTGCATCCACAAGCCTTAATCAATGCATCTTTCTAAGGATGATCCTAACATGTATCGAGTGACCAATCATAATTTAGTGATTTTGGTTTGTATGTTCTAGATTTAGTGATCTGGGACTCATACACCACCTTGGGTGTATGGGTCCCACCTAGGTTTCAGAGCCTAGATATAAATTTGACATAAAAATGAACTTTTCTTGAAAAATGTGTCCCAAGCTTAGCCTAATGGGACTCATACACCAAAATTGGCATATGAGTCCCACTTAGCTTGGACCTAATTCAAATTCAAATTCTTGGCAGAATTTTATTCTCTATGATCTGATGTCAGCTTGTAGTGTTGTAATTTTGATAAATTTGGCATAAATAAGTATAAATACAAGGTTATTTCAAATATTTTCTCCTAGCAATTTAAGTGATCTTATGAGCATTCAAGTGAGAACATTATAGAGCATTCAAGAGCTGATTATCAAGTGGTTTGGAGCATTATTCAAGATTCAAGCATGATGTCAAAGTCATCATGCATCATGTTTATTTTTTAGCTAAAATTTGTGATGTAGGTATCTTATGATTCAAGCAAGCATTCAAATCAAGATCCATAGCATACAATCAAGAGTCAAGATCTACATTAATGCTAGCCATCACATACAAGTTTGTAGCCTTTTTTTCAAGGGTTTGGTGAGTTGCAACATTGTATATTTGTTCATTCATCATTCCTCCTTTCTATTTCATTTCATTTCAAGGTTTGATTACCAAAACAGGGTTTGACCAAGGAAAACCCCTATCCACTAACAAAAAAACATATTTCCCTCTCTTTGATGTGTGATTTGTAGATTTAGATTGGAGATCCATTGAAGAGTAAGATTGGAGAAAAGTTGTCAAGTTGCAAGTTGCAAAGTTTGTTGGTGTAAATAAAGTCTTGTACCTAATTAATTCACTACCAAGGGACTTATTTACATGTTTTTAAAGTTTACTTTGGTCCTAGGAAGGAATCTTTATAGGAGGTGTTACTTATCATTAGTTGTTATCTTATCTTTTGAGTTGTAACACATGTGAACCTAGGTAAGTGTGATTAGTTGTCTCATGTCATATGATTAAGACACTTATAATAATCCTATGACATCTTGTATCTCACCTTGGATATATAACCAAGGGGTTTCTACTACATTGTACACATCACAATCATATCATTGAATTATAATTGATAAGAATACAGTTTATTCTTGTCACATTCTATTCTCTCTCTTTGTGCTTTCCATTTGGTCTCAAGATCTTGGCAGCCATAGCCAATTCTAACATGGTATTAGAGTGGTTTGGGTGTCATTGGATAGTCTTTTTCTGAAGAGAGGTGGTAAATATTGAATAGTTGAGTATGCTCTTCTCTTGCATTGTATGATGATATGGAGAATCAAAAAAACTTGAAAGAAATACCAAATTTAGGGGGTTCCATTTTTTTCTCTTTATTGCAAGTTCAAATTGGAGCTTTTTGGTGTAAATCTAAGCTCACCATTACGTTTAGAAGGTTTGAGAAAGTCAATTTTTCCTTTTGTTTCATCCAAACCAGACTTACAAGGCCAAATCTATGAGGGTTTGAAGATGAAGAGTGGTTGCCAAATCCAAAAGGTAGGTGCATTTTTGGAGCATTTTGGATCAAATTCAACCCTGCCATCACATCTAGAAGGGCCAAAAACCCTAAGATGGATTGTCAATTCGTCCAAATCAGAGTAGTTGTTCAATGAGGCAAAAAAAAAATTCCCAAGGAGTCGTACGACCCCCAGGTCGCCATCATTATTGTGGTATGACTTTTTAGAAAAATAAAAATAAAAATTTCAATTGGGAATTTTTTGAATTTTTTTTAATTCATTTATATCGATTAAATTTCTACAAAGTTTCTTTGAAAAATCATTGTAATTTTTTTTTTTTTGCAAGGTACAAAGGTACCCTACACAATCCGCAAGGTACCCTATACCCTCGGCGTCGTCTTGCTATGCCACGTGGCCCCCACTGTCACATCTACCAAGTCCTGCGGGCCCCCTTCAAATTGACATTCCAATTAAAAATCATCCGGTCAATTAAGAATCTGGCGACCAAGCTTTTAAACCAAAAACATTGAAAAATCTCATACCGGCAAGGGTTTTAAACCGATGAATCAAAGAAAGGAATACTATGATATATTCAAAGACACCAAAGGTGAAAAGTTTGAAAGATTTCAATGGCAGAGCTCACAAAATATTCTGACCACCTAAAGATTTTGTTTGTCGCTTGATGAAAGGAATATTCTAGGGCATCTATAGATTCCAGTAAGCATCGAGAATATTTCGTTGGGTGCAGAGAGTATACTTTTTTTACTATTCGACGACCATCAAATTTAGCCTCGTAGACTACTAACATCAGTAGGGCATCAAAATTTTCCAAAAGAAATTTTCCCCCCTCTCCAATTGCATTTTCAGTTTTATAGTTGATTTTCAAAAGCCCATATCTCAGTTATATGAGCCCCTCTTTCAGTGCAATTTTTTTATTTGGGATTTTTTTTTTGTGCTCTACATGGTGGTGTAATTAGTTTTTGGTTTTGGTGTTTGTTTTTTCTAGAAATTTTTAGATTATCATAGGTGTTGTTGTTTCGTCCTCATTTTGGGAACTTCAGGAGCTCATATCTTGCTCCTACAATACTATTTTTGGGTGAATTTTTTTTAAAAGTGCTTTTTTTTGTGTACTTTCTAGTGGTGTAATCAATTTGATCACATCTAATATAATTTTTTACTTTGAGCTTATGGCCTATTTTTGGCATTTGCATGCACTAATATCAAGACCACTTCATTATTTTTGGAAAGTGGCAACTATAAACACACTAAGTATAAAGTGCCACAAGTTAGATATTTCTCGAGGGGGTTTCATGATTGAGTGATTTGGGGGGGTAATCTTGCAGTGGTTGATTGCATTATTTTTCTTGGTTTGTGTTCTTGCAATGGGGAAATAACAAATTGAACTCCTAACTCCACATAATTATGCTACATGGAGAAAATCAGTATGGAACTATCTCATGATGAAAGGTCTAATAGGTCATCTAAAGGAAACCATTCATCAACCTATTGATGCTAAATAATTGGAAAATTGGGAGCTTGATCATGAGAAAACATTTGGATGCATATGTTCATTAGTCGCATTTGATTTACAATTTCATAGTGAATCAGGCAAAACACCTAAAGAGGCTTGGGAGACTTTTAAAAAATTTGTATGGTAAAACAAATAAGATCAGATTGATAATGATTTGATGAATCTTGATCCTAAATGTTTTGACCACATCCAAGACCACATCTCCAAATTCAAGCAACTAAGAACATAGTTGAAGGAATGCAACATTGATAAAGAGGATTTACAATTGATTCTGAATGTGTTATCCAAGCTTGGTCTTGAGTATTTAGTATTTATTTTTGGCTTTCATACCCATCAACTTTCTATGGGAGCATCATATGTTGATCCTAAGTTTGATGAATTTGCAAATCTCCTAATCCAAGAGGAAGCTAAGTTAATGAACATGGGTCTAATCAAGTCTTCCAAGTTACAAGAATTGTTGACAAGTGAGTCAAAGGTACAAAAAGAATCAATGAATATTGATAAGAAGCAAAAGAAGAAAAAGAACAAGCCACATAAATAATTAGAGTCCTCAAAAGGAGAATCATCTAAGAAGGAGAGGCCTTTTTGTACATATTGCAAGAATGATGGACATGAAGAACACTATTGTTATAAGAAGGATACTGATGAATTGAAAAATCTTCTAAAAAATAATCACATTGATTTTCCTTCTAGAATGTCTAAATCACCTCCTTCTTCAAAACAATCTAAAAAGGACAAAGTTCGAGCATCTACATCAGGATATAAAGGACAAGCTCATTGTGCTTTTTCAAGCCCAGGATTGGGGAGACAACTTCTAGATTCAGGAGCATCTCATCATATGACATCTTTGCAGTCTATATTCTCTTCTTTTTAGCCTTGTACTATGTCTCCTATCTTGATGGGAAACAATACATACATGAGTGTAATTAGGAAGAGTTCTATTAGTTTTGGGGACAACACTTTGTAGGATGTTTTGTGTGTTCCTCATTTAATGAACAATCTTCTTTCCATATATCAAATTACACATGGTGGAGATGGGAGGACTATGGAGTTCACTCCTGATTCAGTCATCATTCAAGACTTGGAGATTCAAGAGATCATTTCTACTAGGATGGTTGATCATTCATCTTTGTTGTATACCTTTGCAGATTTTGCTTCTAATGATGACATTGTTCCTTCGGTTGTTAATCACATTTCACATATAAACCATGATTTAGAGGAGAACTTTGGCTTATTGAACTTGGGATTTATCACATCAAATCAAATTATCGAGTCATGCATTTCATCTCCTCCATCTATTGTTGCAGTTGATGATGCTTGTGATTCCATAGTTTTGGTTCCTTATGATTCCATAGTTTTGGTTCCTTATGATTCAATGAAGCAGGACATACATAGTCTTCTAGATTTTGTTGCTTTGGATGACTTCTTGATAGGTATTTCAGACTTGTTTGTGGAGTCTCATTTTGAAGATTTGGGGGACACCATTGATAGCATTCATCTTCGCTTTGATGGAGAAGATTCTTCTTCAATTGTAGGGAGGGAATACCTTGACCCTCTTGTTCAATCTCTACATGATCATTCCTTGCTATTTGACATGACTATGGGTACTTTTGGACAACATTTGGAGGAGGCTTATTTTCCTTCAGAGGGGATATCTTTGTCTTTGGATCATGTTATATATACATCTCTACTAGATTCTGGATTGTCCACTTCAACAGTGTGGCCTAGAATTCTTGTTTGGAGTGTGACATCTTTCGACATCGACATGGAGACATTTGAGCATGCTTCAGAGACATCATTCATCATCCATACATCTTGCATATATCCATGGTTTTGACTCTTCCTAAGGGAAGCAACATTTTTTGACACTTTTGGATCATCCTCAACATTCAATGTCAAGCTTCTACCATCATTGTAGGAGACTCAACATTGAGGGGGGGCTGCCTTGTCTCTCTTCTTCTTCTCTCTTATGGGGGGTATTTTTCCTCACATGGGATTTTGGCCTTCTCATGCATCATTAAGATCATCTCTTTATTGTATTTCATCTCTTTTTTGGGGAGGAGTTGTCCCACTGGGTTTTCTCCTTTCTCATTGCAGGAGAGATTTGCATATGTACATGGGCACCTAACATGGCCTTGTAGTTGGGACCCATCTTTGTGTCATTTGCATAATAATCTGCTACTCCCTAAGTTGCACTATAAAATAGTCTGTAATTCCAGCTAATTCATTACTAGGGACTTATTTCACATGTTTGTTGTAATACTTTAGTCCTAGGAAGGAATATTTCTAGAAGGTGTTAGTTGCATTAGTTGCCATCTTATCTTTTGACTTGTAAGACATGTGGACCTAGGTAAGTGTGATTAGTTGTCTCATGTCATATGATTAAGACACTTTTCATAATCCTATGACATCTTGTATATCACCTTAGCTATATAACCAAGGGGTTCTACTAAATTGTACACATCACAATCATATCATTTAATCATAATTGATAAGAATATAGTTTATTCTTGTTACATTTTATTCTCTCTCTTTGTGCTTTCCATTTGGTCTCAAGATCTTGGCAGCCATAGCCAATTCTAACAAAGTTGTCATCTACATTGCAAGATCATGGAAAGTCACCTACATAGTAGAATTTAGTGTTTCAGAACTAGAGATTTGACAAGAGGGAAGTTATAACAGAGCACTAAAGGATATCAGAATTTCAGAGCTACCCTAATACTAGGACTAAATCAACACTTGTGGCATATGAGTCCCAGTATACCTATTTTCAAAAAGAAATTGTAGATCTTGATTTAGCAGTTCCAGATTCCGGTTTCGGCCCGAAACCCTACACTGTGACTAAATCACCCCTACTAGCATATGAGCCCCAATGTGCATAAAAAAGTAGCATTTCTAGGATTTCAGACTTTCATTCAAGGCTCTTCAATTTTTCAGGTGCACCTCTATACTTTCTCAATTTACTGTTCTGATTTGAATTCATTTCCAAGTCATTTACTTAAGTCTTGCATATCATTTACATTTCTTGTCTTTCCAAGCCCTAGCTTGGTGGTGAACCCCCTTTATACCCTTAATCACACCTTAGGACACCTTATTATAGACCTCTTTCCCTTATTTCATCCTTGGATTGAGATCTCTTAGGTTTCCTTGAGTGAAACATAAGGAAAATAAGTAGAAATGTCATAAACCCTAGTTCTATCTTCCAAAAAGATTAGTACCCTCCACTTCATTTTTCTAGGTTTCAATATATTACAAATATATAATAATAAACATATTAATAGTAATTATATATAGTATCTCAAGCATTATATAAGATTAATATTTATACTATAATATCAATAAATTTATTAATCAAATAGTTCAACTTTTCACTATACTATAATCTAATTAAATAGGTTACAAATTCCATGAATAGTGTAAAATTGACTAGACATATTATACACATCAATTATTTAATTGTATACTATTTATGAATAGTGCTTTTATATGAATGGTGCCAAAAAGTGATACATTATTTGAAATGCTTATCTCATAGTAATGTTAATGTACATTACTATGAGCCAATAGAAATAAAACAAAATAAATATTATTGTACATTACTATGGGCCAATAGAAATGTACCAATATAAATAAAACAAAATAAATAGGTTACAAAGATGAATAGTGTAAAAGTGACTAGACATACTATACAAAGCAATTATTTAATTGTATACTATTTCTAAATAGTGTTTTTATATGAATGTTACCAAAAAGTCGTACATTATTAGAAACGCTTACCTCAGAGTAATATTATTGTACACTACTATGAACCAATAAAATTGATTTTTTTTTATATTAAAATAAATATAAAACAAATATATACATTAGAAAATATAGTCAATTTATTTTAATTCATTGATTCAATTGGTTCATTCTTGTCAAACTAATAAAACTTGATGAATGAATTAGTATACACGCCTCCGTAGGAACTAATAAGATGATATATCATCATTTTTGACGATGTGACTCTAAAATCTTAAATTTAAACAATATAAAACTGCAAAATAAAAATATAAAACAAAAGAAAAAGTGCAAGGTCAAAATACTCTTAAAAATAGCCCAGTGGGCTAGCTCAAGTGGTTGTTTGTTGTATAGCTTCATATGGGAGGTCTCGAGGTCCATTCCTTCGAGCTGGCCACCTCTGTCATGTTGGGCCCCACTTGATATCTCCATCGAGTCAGAGACTCACAGTGGTGCCGACGGTTTACTCTACGCCCATTTGCCGATGATTTACTCTGCACCCATTCCCCGACTCATGAAAGATGTGCGCAAAGGTTCGTCATGAAGTATATTTCTTCGGGGGAATAAAAAAATACTCTTAAAAAACAGATTCCTCTTTAAAGAAGTGCTCTCATGTTTTTGTTGATTGTAGAGTAAAATTGAAGATCAGAAAACAAGGAACATGTGGAGCAGTAAAAGTGGGGCAAAAGCATCTTCGACTTTTCGAGGTAGCATTGGTAAAGTAAGTAAAAGCATTCCCCCGAAGTACCAAGTCCTAGTACCAAGTAAAATAAAATAGTATGGGCTGTCACCTGTGTATCAGAGTCAAATATAAAAGTAACGACAACGTCATAACAGTAAAACGACGTACTTATGGGGTGGCAGAGAAAGAAAGTGAAATATGAATGATGAGTTCCTCTGTTGCCTCGCAGTGCACATTAAATAATATACAGATTTGTTTATTATGTGGTCAGAATCACATGACCGTGGTTTGACTGGGGTGTATATCGAGGCGCTGACCTTAGCGCGAGGTCATATTGCGCTGGGGCTTCTTTCTCGAGCCTCCAACTTATTATACACTCTTTTGGGAAAACCAGAAAATTGTATTTCAACGGCCAAAGTAGACAACATTTTGTCTTTTATTGCAATTGGGAGATTTTGTTTTGAATTTTGTCCCTTCAAAATAGTTTCGAAGATTGTGCTAAGTGTATATATACCCTAATTAGGTCTGCGTGTTTTTAGCCTTTGACAATAGAACTAAATTGATAAAATGATAGATTTTATGAGGAGTTTGTGGGTTTTTAATGGGTATAATCAAATTATATATTATAGTGTATATGGTAAAAAAAAAAATCACATGATTTGGCATGGCATACCCTCTAGTATTATGAGGACAAGCGAGATTGGACCTTGTGATCACTTATGTGCAACAAAATGTTTTAGTCAATCGATCGAGGACCCCACCCTTATATAAATATTGATAACTAAATTACAAGTGTTTTTTTTTTAATTAAATAGTCACGAGCAATGAAAATTAATTTATTAAAATTAGACCAATTTAATTTTTGAATTTGTAGAGAAAAACAACCACACAAAAATAATTACTTTGAGAAATATTAAGATTGTTCATAACTCGAAAAACTCATATAAAAGAATATTGAAAATAGAAGAGAAATAAAATATAGGTAGCTTTAAATATTGATAATTAAAAATAAATAAAAAGTACATAGAGTTGAATTCAAAAGTATTATGTATAACTAAATTCATGGAATGTAGAAAATTTATGCCTACTATTAATAAAGCAATTATGTGTTGTCCTAATAAGATGTGAGACAAAAATATTAAGAAATCAAATGTGGTTCAAAACAACACAACTAGTATTGTTAATATGTCTAATAAAAATAGAGAAGCCAAAACTAATGTTACAATTATAAAATTGTTTAACCATCTTTTAATTATAAAATTTAAGTTTAGAACACTTTTCAAATTCAAACATGTTAATGACAACATACTCCCTCATATCATAATTTGAAGCAATAAAAATAAATTTAAAACTTACAAATTAAAAGGCGTAGAAAGTTGGTTAAGGTCAAATCCAACACGTTATAGTTCAATCTCCATTATTGGCCTCTTAGACCAAATTTATTTGCTAGACACAACCCCTTATTTTAGACCTTATGTTTAGTAAGCATGTTAGTGGTCAATTAGAGAAGGTTATGGATAGTTTCCTATATATTAGGCCTACAATTGCATATGTTTTAAAACATAATAGAACACTTAATAGAAGCTTCCTATGAGAAAGAAAGAGAAGTTCAAGGTCCTCCATGGTATAGTCTTGACAATCATAGAACTAGTAAAGATAGTAATTAAACCTTGTTCTTTGTGAATCAACACCTAATCCTTAAGGGCTTGAGTTCCTTTTTCACATTTTCAAATTCTTTCACAAAAATAATAATAGTATGACTTAAAGAAACATGAATAACAAATAATGGACCAAGGGTAAAAGTAGGAATTTTAAACATGGCCTAAGTGATGGTTTTTATGAATAGTTAGCTTTCCAATGATAGGGTTTAACTCATCCTAACAATGCCTTTAGTATCATGGAGTCTATCCCTCAAGTATAACTAGCAATCTAGGCCTAATTAAACTATGTGATATTAATGACAATATATAAAAAAATAGTAAAAGTGTCCTTAGGGTCAACATAAAAACAATTGAAAACATGGGTTTAATGTAATAAACTACTCAAATCTTTTCGCAACCTCAATTCTTCTATAATTTTTAGAATTTAACTCCCAAGAAAAATAAGGGAAACATGATATTTTTTTATCTAGTTTTTATATTAGTTTGTAAGGACCAAATGAATTTTTAATAAAGCATAGTAGCATAATTCTTAGTATGATGTTTAAATGGATTTGTGGGCTTAGATCCATGAGCCTTAGCAATATGTTTCTAGTATTTTTAGTCTCAATTTCATGGTAGATTAAATAGATTATTCCCCCTCAATCACAACACTAATTGTAGATGAATATGTAATGAACTACCTACTCGTTATCTAAACTATGCTTAGCATGTCTTTATCAACATCATATTTTTTTTTTTGAAATATCACAATGATATTTATTTTTTAATTGCTCTATAAGGAGAGAATACATAAATCAAACACATATTTCTAAGTCATTCCAACAAATAAATGTACTTCTATACAAGATTTTATCAATTACTAGGCATATTAGTACTTCATTGCATCAAATGAACATAGTTCTTTTCATCAACTATTACATCTTGTAAACATTGTTTGACAATTTATGATAATAAATCATAAATTACAAGCATCATTGCAATGACGTGAAGTGCAATAAATATAATTTCATGTGAAGCTAAGATAATGTATCTGATTACATCAAGTACAACTAGAATTCAAACATTACCAAGTGAAAGCGTAATATTGTCTCTGATAAACTAAGTCTTTAGTATCTCAACTACAAGAGGGAGAGCATCACCTAAGTGCTTCTCCTCCAACCACAGACCAATAATCCCATACACACATCTCATAAGGAAGTGGCCTTACTCTTAGCGAGGGTAGCAAATCAAGAAAATATCCAAGATCACCATGTCATCCAGGTACTAGTGTTGTGTACTAAAAAGAAACAATCTATCATACAAATATAAATACCCTCTAACTAAGTATGACTTATTTGATTGATTTTTAATAAATAGGCATTACAAACTAACAATGCAAGCAGTGATTTTGGATTACTTTGACCAAATATTTAATAATAAAATAAACATGTTCCATTAAGATAACATGTATCATATGTTCACACACCTCTTTCCCAAACTAGTTATCAACAAATTGATTTCACATTCAACTTATAAAGATATGGTCAGTCAAACACATATTCACATTGATATAGAATTCTCAGACCTTATTTTCATATTTTAATAGAAATTCAATGCTACTATTTTCATAATACAAACCTTTCTTTTACATGGTTACAACTTGTATATTTACACATATAGACATACATACATACACACACACACACACACACACACACACATATATATATACACACTTATACTTATATATAGACTTATGTTGTCATACATTATAAACAATTCCAATATATGCAATTGCATCTACACATATGTAGGCATTTTTAATACATATGTACTTATGTACAAGTACATAATTATTCTCTTATTTCAAAAGCATAGACAACACAATTATGAAGGAGAATACAATCTTTTCCAACAATATCATATATGCATATGCATGTATTTTCATACATATGAACCTATGAACAACATGCTAATCATTCAATAAAACCATAATTGATACCAATTATTGAATATGTTTTCTACATAGACTTTTCAAACTATCCTCATTAATACCTCTTGACAAGCACAATTCTACCAAGGTAATGTCACTATCAAACCATACAATAATTCTTAGCTTTGAACACATACTTATTATTGTTGATCCTATAAGAATAAGGGATTGTTAAAATCATAACTTAATCACTATCAAGGGAAAAGAATAATGTGTGGTTAAAATCATAATTTACTCACTATCAAGGGAAAAGAACAATGCATGGTTGTGGACTAAGCAAAAAAACATATGGATGAAGCACAATCCTACCACAATGACAATGTTGATATCATAAAACAAAACATTAAGCATGTCGTCTCACAATGATAATGTCGATATTATATAAAATAACATAAGGTTTAAGCATAGTTCTCTCACACTGATAATTTTGATAATATATAACAAAGATTTGTCTAAACATTGCAATAAAATTCTAATTCATTAGGGGTCATTTGATATTGCTTACTTTAGTTTGGTATAATATATAGTGTTCAAATCAACACTCTAGAAAACACTGACTTGAGATTGAGAACAAAAAATATTCAATTAATATAATTCTGGCCTATAAGGTCAAGAAAAATAATAATTCACTTCATAAAAATTTGGCCTATAAGGATAATAACAACAATCATATACTATAAAAAATGTCTTATAAGACTAATATACCAATTAAAGATTAAGATACCCCTCACCTAAAGGTTGAACACAATATGCAAAGCTTTAACATAAAGAACATAGTCATAAGCAAACACATTCAAAAAAATTATAGAGTGCTGCCAATATTTATTGACCTATACATCTCACCAATATTATACAAGGTAAGAGAATAAACATATATCTTAATAGCCCTCCCCATAATTTGAAATTTAACTATGCTCAAGGGAAGGACCAAAGTGTTCATCAATTTCAACACAAAGTATATGAAAATACAAAACTAAGGGGTCTTTTAAGAGTAATACAATTCTTAAACAGAAGGATATACCAATTATTTCCCTTGATCACCAAATAGCATAGATTGAGGGTTAAAGTCTTCTAAATAAACTATCATATACCCTTAAAAACAATCTACTGCACAAAAGAATTTTTTTATGAAAATTTACAATAATAAATAGGGAAAATCTCCACAATTTTTAAAAAATTATAGCTATTTTTAAACATGGAATATGTGCATCCCAATTTAACATCAATAACGAGAATAAGGGAATATTACACACCAAATTTTCTAAAAAACACTATAAACCATAGTAAAGTCGAGCTATTTACCTTTGCAGTTGTCTACCCAACACTTGTACACCTTGCTTCTTTTCTTGTACCTTTGACATATCACAACCTCCTAAATATCCTCACCATTTGAAGTCTCCATTAACTCTCCACTCTCCTTCATTCAAGTAAGAGAAAATGGAAAATAAATTTTGTAGACACTTAAAATTGACCTTTACATTTCATGAATTTAATCCTAGTTCATCTATTCCCAATCAGATCTATTAATTAAATAAAGTTGTATTTATTTAGTTAATATTTCTTATCTAAATCCCATTTTCTATATTAATTAAATAATATTTTTTATTTATTTTATTTATTCCTTATCTATATCATCTATCTAAGGTAAATTAATTAATATTCCTAATTAATTATTTACTTATCCTACTCTATTCCCTTCTTCTCATAAATTAAATAAATAAAATTTTACCCTCACATGTCACATCCTCCAAATCTCCCAATTTCTCTCTAATTCTAACCATAATCATCCACCTAATCTCACCCCTAAACATGTGTACATTCCCAATCCATGATTAGGAAAGGGTCGAATCCTTTCCATTTATTAACAAACCCCCATTTACTCTAGCCTTAAAGGATTTCCCCTTTTGGGAAGGAACCCCACATGGGTCCTTATCCAAAAAATACACCCCATCCATACTCAAGGAATTAAAAATTAATTTATTCCTCTCATCCCCATCCTCATTGGAGTGTAGGACAAATATTTCCTTTATGGCAAGATCTCATACTCTAAGATACCCCCACAAGTACCAAGGTCTTATCAAGCCACCACATTGCAACACTTGACATAATCTCATGGCTTGAGAGATCTCATTCCATTCTAGCCCTTGACCTCTCCATTTCATCTTCATCGTCGATCTTCCTTGTCAAAAATCTATAAATCCATACTCAACCCATGCAAAATCATCACAATTTGGAATGCAAGTTTATGCTACAAAATTGAAGAGCACACATCCAAATAATCAAAGGGCTAAACCATTTTTAATGAAACTAGGCGATCAAATATGGAGTGTTTAATTTATTTTATGTTAATTTGATTTCCTAACACCTAATCATGCTCATGTTTTCTTATTTGTTGTGTTTATTCAATTTAGGTGCTTAAATTGTCCATTTTAATGCAACATTTGCATGCACATATTTCTAGCACACTCAATGGGACTCACTTCATCCTTAACGCTAACTTTATTTGGAAACTTTTTAGTTTTTTACATGTGTAGGTTACAATTGGGTGGCCTTGTTCCAGTTGGGCGACCTCATGTTGTGTCTAGGTGGCCTTGTCATCAACACTAAGAACTTAGATTTTCCCTATTTCAATTTATGTTATTTTGTACTTTTTGAGAACTAACCTTTCAGTTTGCTAACAAAAAAACTATTTTTCATGTTTACATGGTATTTGAACCCTCATTTCACACCCAAATATTAAAATTTTATTGACCAAGTTTCGTTTTTGTGCAAGAATTCATAGTTGGGAAGCGTCATCTTGACAAGTATAAAATTGTTAATATATATTTGGGCGGCCTTGTTCTATGTTGAGGTGGCCCTTTTTTTGTTTATTTTCTAGAAAGCATTTTTAAATGATAGCCTAATCTACTAATAGTTATTTGTTTATGGTGTGTGTTTTTACAAACCATATTTTGTAGGTCATATGCTAGCTAAAGAACAAAGTGAAACTACTAACATTTATCTTGTAACCCTATGGTCAAAAATAACTATTTTTTCACTAAATTAGGAACTAAAATATATTAGAGGGTAAATGAACTTCCTTTCTATGTTTGGGGTCTAACCATTGGTATATTCTCTCTCCTCACACCATTTGGTGATCGTGGAGATCAAAAAAATTGATTTAGACCAAGTCTTGTTATGTTATTCCTAAGGTATACTAGTTTGTGTGTATGCTCTCCCCTTGCTCTTCATGTGATCTTGGGTGAGAAAAAACACCTAGTATAGACTTTCCCTTTAGGAGGTTTGCTTGGGGATTTCATCACCCCAAGCGATGAACTTAACCACATGTTATTGGAAATGTATAAAAGGGGGAGAATAAAATTTGTACCCCAATCTAGTCATGTCATGTCTAGCAAAGCTCTAATGTTTGGGTGATTCCAAAATAGGAGGGTGTTGGTGTTTCCAATTGATTATCTAGGTTTCTCTAAGGATTAGCTAGATCCTATAATTGAGAACCCTAGGCCAGTGGCCAATAAACAAGAGTCAAATTTTATAGTTGTTCTCCTCTACACTTTAGGTGCTACAAAACCAAGTTGGGTTTCCCTTTGCACAACATCATTCTTGAATTATAGTAATGCTTACAATGATGTCAAAATAGATAATATTCTTCACACTAAATTTTTTTAGAGGATGAGTTTGATTTGCTAAATCATCTTCAAAACCATCTATAGCTCTATGTTATAATGGTGTGAGATGAGCATAAACAAAAAAATAAATTATAATGAAGGTAAATTTTAAATTTAAGTTGATTTTTCCTAGGCTTGAGTTCTATGAATTAATTTGACTGGTGTCTTATCCATTACAAAGTCAAGAAATGAAGGAATTCTTCTAAATAACAAGCTAAAGAACTAACTCAATGGTTTTATACTCTTACTTACAAAAAGAAACCAACAAATGGATAATATTGTTAATCTTCTTTAAGATCCTTACTATAACCACAATATCTACAAGTATCCAGTTGAAAGAAATTTTAATCCATTACTTGAACATAATCTAATAGTTAAACATTCATCAAAGAAAATATGCAATGAGAACCTTGAAAAATATTTGATTATTAAGATTAAAAAGACGTTGTATTGTAGTATAGAGGCATTAACAGTATGAATTGTATTCATATGAGCAATACAATTGAGTTGTTTGTTGCTATTACAGAGAAAAAATATAACATTCTCTTTTTGAACTTTTTTAAGACCTAACTGTACAAGACTTAATTGTATACAAATACTTTCTCAAACCTAAGGACTAGAATACAAAATAAGGCTCAAAAATCCCTTTTATAGAAAGGAGCAACAAGCATTATTCCACTGCTTATCAAAAAAAGACAAAACTTAAGTGGTGACACCTTTATAAAAGGATAAAAACATTTATACATGAGGATGTAACCACTACATAAGTAGTTGGAGATCTTTTTGAGTAGTTGTATTTGTGGATGGATTTGATTTTCCCAAATTTTCTTCTTGAAGTTGATAAGACATCTCTGACATTATTTCTCTAACTTGATGATTTTGTATTTATGATGGTTGGTGATGACTGATTGAAACATAACTCAAGTCTCTACACTATTCTTCTCTCTTTTTTCACCTTTCCCTGATGACATCTCACCTCTGAGTGGGAGAAATTGGTTCACCCTAACCATATGAGCCTTGTAGTCATCATTTATTAGGACATTCACCATGTTAGCCCGTCATGTTATATTCAAGCTTGGAGAGCATTTCCATACTTAGATTTAACTTCTTTGTATCCATCTCACTACCTTTATTTATTTTCCCATATATAGGAGAGAGAACATTAGAAAAATATTCTCTCCATTCTTTGCAAGGACTTATCTCTCCCTCATTATTAAAAACTGGAATGCATATAAAACTATTCAAAACCTTAAAAGGTATCCAAATCCCTTATAATAAGTGCCTTATACCTACTATGATGGCTAATAATGTCATCCAAAGAATTTGGTGTACAAAGAATATCAAATATCAAACTGTAGTCAAAATTGGAGCTTCTTGCAATAATCGTAACAATGCAACTCCTGGTAACCAACTAACTTCAAAGAACTTCAACCTAGCTCCTTATTTAGCATGTTTGGTGAATGCCTCCTTCAAAATCTTATAGCTATCCCAAACTTTATCCACTTGGCTTAAAAATTTTAACAACTTATGCCCCAAATTATTGTCAACTAAGTCAAACACCTCTCTATAGATGCTTCCTTGGCCACTCTAACTTGTTCCTTTCTCTACTTGAGTTCATCTCTTAAATTTTTAACCTTTAGGGTTAAATTATCCTTCTCTTGTGGTCTCTTTTCCTCAATAGTTGGATGAGGTAGAAACAGTCCTAAAACCACATTCAGTTGCTCTTGTAGTTTTAAAATTGTGGCATTAACCCTTTCCAAATCTCCCTACAACTTCTTCACTATTGATTCCGTGAAAAAAGTTGTATTAATTGTGAGGGAATTTGCTTGGGTAGCACTTGTGTCCCCTAGTCTTCTAACTATCGAATTTCCAATTATTTTATTAGGATCATTTATTACCTAAATCTTCTAAGTCTCTAATAAAATAGACTATATAGCCAAGGTCTCATACCTTGGATTCAATCCTAATCCAAAATATAGAGCATCTGCATGCTCTTCAAATTGCATAATTAATTCACCTCCCCCTTTTCTTCTAATGGTGTCAAATGCAATGGTAGATGGCATCTCCCTTCCTAGAAAAAGTAAACATCCAACACTTCTTACCAACTCTCTGCCTCTTTGAGGATTTATAGACTTCATCTCTATATTGACCTTTGACCAAAACTTTCTTTCTTCTTTTCCTCTATGAGGCTTTTATCTTGTACCCTTTGTTGTAGTTTGCCTATATTCTTAAGGACCAAGTCCTTAAAATATTTGGTGGTGGTGAACTGGTCATCTTACATAAATTTTGTATAGGCTTGATCCCTTATGGCATCCACCACCTTCCCTCCAATCTCAAATTTTATGAGTATTTTATCATCAAAGAGTCTTTAAAGTATTACCCTTGTTGTGGGATTCATCACTTGTGTTATATCTACCTCATCCATCATCTCATCTGGGTCTATAGGTTAATCCACTAGAGGTCCTGGATTTGGTGCTATTTTCTATAAAGGAGTGACTTGTTGTGGAATATGTGAGACAACCCTTTGAGAAGTGGAAGGACTAGGGGTACTTGGTGTTGGAGTAGGCACATTTGAAAGTAGACTATTGGCATTATCCAAAATTGTCATTGTTCTTACTATGGGGTCCTTTATATATGAGAATGATCCTTTAAAAGAAGGATCAACTTGTTTCCTCTTATTCTCAGTAATCTAAATATTAACCCATAATTCTCTCCTTTATGTGTCCTCCTTCTGATGCAAGAGCATCTAGGGTGTAAGAGCAATCTTGCATCACCCAAAAAAATGTTGTTTCTTTTCAATAAGGGTTAAATTTGGTAGGGTTATTATTTTAGTAAGTTTGCATTTATGTACAGTTGGACACAAAATCTTACACAAACCCTAGAATGGTAAATTGAAGCCAATGGCAAAGAAATCACTTCAATACCATTTATCATTTGAGAGAAAAAAAATAATTTTCAAAAATCATAGTAAAATCTTCGGGGTCAATTTTGGGGCACCTAGAGGCTTCAGATGGGCCTGGAAATTGGTGGAAAACAAAGGTAATTGGTTTTTGGAACAAGATTTTCTTGAGACCTTTTTGAAAAGGTATTATAATTGAAAATTTGATGGTCAGATCAAAAGTTATGACCCTGCGAAGTTGTAATACTAAAATTAATAAAATTTCAAAATATCTTCCTAAGGAAGTTGCACTTTCCAGAAGATTCTAGGGAGGTTACACCTTCCAAATAAAGGATGTAAAGGGGGAATACAGAGAGGAAGCGAGAGAAAAGTAGATGGTGGCTCTGTTTGCAGATTTATGTAATCAGAAAGCCCATGTGATGGAAAATATAATGTTGTAATTTCATTTTTATTTCAGTGATAATAAAAAATATTTGCTTAACTTCTTGCATTTTGTTTGTGCCATTATCTGTTGTTTTTGTGAGTTTTAGATTGTAAGGGGATTACCCTTCATCACCTTCTTTGATGAGAAATTTTTGATCAAATCCTTAATATTGTTATGCCCATGTGAGAACAATTCCAACTTGTAACTAATTTGTTGATCATTGATGAAACACTGTGGGTCACATCTCCTGACCTTATCAAATTTCATTATATATGAAAGCAACTTGTTCAAAATGAACTCCAACCCCTCCTAGGATGTGACTTGAAAGTCCGAGAACATAATGGTAGAAGGGAGGATGGAATGCTTCCTATTATTTCTAAAGTGAGTCTTATCAACCTCATTTAATTGTCATATTATTTTTAAAAAGGAAATTATCTCTCAAGCACACTCATGGGAAGTACATGAGGTGCAATTGGGGACCCATATTATAGTGGCGTCATAATAGAAAAACCAATCACCCCAATAGTGATTTATTCCTACTTCTTCGATAATATCCCTTGGTCTTAGAAACCTCCTTACTTTATTTGAAAACCTCTAATCCACCGATCGACCAAATTTCTTGAGAATTGATCTAACAAAAACTCTTCAAAAATTGAATAGTTGGACTTCTCACAATCCTTATCCCATATATAAGTCCATTCTAGGATTGGAAGAAATCTTTCACTCTCATCCAAGGCCCTAATTTTCATGTGTGGGGTCTATATGTCTACTCCACTGAACAAAATGATATGGCACATAAGGAAATACCACTTAAAATACACTATGTTGCTATCCTTCTTGATTGAGCTCAAGAATTTGCAAATTTATTCTGTAATGTGGCCAGCATAATCATAGGATTTTTTTGCATCTTTTCTTTTTACATCTAATGCTATCACCATCAAGTTTATTGACATCTAAATCTTGGAGCCCAAGCCCAATACTTGACAGAGTGAGAAGTATGTATTTAGAAAGTAATCCTAAAAAATGTCATAACTGAATGGCTCTAGCTCTCCACTAACAAACCTTCTCATTTATTTGTTAGGCCCTTTAGTCTTGAAACATTGCAACCACTTTACTCTTTAATTGTCACTATGCCTTTGATATTCTCTAGTTAGGGCTCCCAAGTCAATTGGTAATTATGCATTAGGGTTTAAATTAAAAACCTTTCCAATATAACTTGTGCCCACATGCATTAAGAATTTTCCACCAGTTGTGAATAAAACCCTCTTTTCAAGGTTGTAAGCCTGTGCAATCCCTCTAATCAGGTACACATTAATGAACACGTTGGGAACAACTAACCTTACCAACCCTAATTTCTAGATATTATAGATTGGTCTATTTATTAGTGCTTTTATGAAGGCTTGCTTAAATAGGGCATACCCTTGGGTTGGGATAATGGAATCCTTACAATTCTCATTCTCATCAATAATTCTATCAACCAAATTCCCTGAACCTTGTGTCATTCTAATTCTTTTAGTTGGACCAAGAAATTGAACAATTATATCATCATCCAATCCCCTCTTTACACCCCTCAACATTCAAAAACATGATTTTCCTTGTAAGGTTTTGGTATCTAAAGTTAGGGTTTTGATATTTTACACTTTGAAGAAGATTTCTATAAAATTCTACACAACGTATACCCTTTTAGAGATTTAAATTATCTCTTGAATCCACAAAATTAGAAAACAATACCCCCTTATGCCTAAAATATACAAATATAGCTGAATTTACTTATTTAACACCTATTGAAAGCCTTAAAATTATCATGAAAACCCTTGTTCATGTAGAATTCTACATCAATTTTGCTCAAATACCTTCTCTTTGTGCTTTGAATAATAAGAATTGATGCAATTAATCTAGTAACCTCAAGAATTTGGTGGATACATATCAAATCCACCATTAATGTCCTCACATGCTTGAACGTGTGACCAATGGTAGTCATTCTTAATTTTTTATTATGGATTGTTGATCTACTAAAGATCAAAGGTGATCACAGGAATTAGAAACCTCCTCCACAAAAAGATACCTTTCCTTCTTTTACATAGCATTGAGACACATGCCATCATTACAGGGACTCATGGGAACAAAAAGAATAAATTGGACTATCTCTGATCTTCCTTCCAAACTTTATTTCTAGGTTTTAAACTCTGAATTATGACCTGTAGGTGACTTTCCATGAATATAGAAACTTTGTGACAACTCTTAAGACTTTCTTCAATCTTGCAACTTTTCCTTCAAAGGATCTTCAAACCTCAAAGCACCTAGATCTACAATCACACATGAAGAGGGAGTTAAAACTTGTTGATCATTAGGAAATAGGGGTTTTCCTTGGTCAAACCCTGTTTAGGTAATTAAACCTTATGATTAAACAATGAAGCATGAAACATGAACAATGATACCTTGAATGATGCCTTCACATGTAAATCAACAATCTAACTTGAAGTGACCATGTAGAATTTAGATCTTGATCTTGAATTGGATATGAGACAATGATTAACTTGGATCTTGAATGCTACATCACAACACTAGCTCAACAACATGCTTGATGCTTGATGACCCTGACACGATAATGGATCTTGAATTTATACAACAAATGATGAAGAAATCTGCCCTTGAATTCTTTATAAATTCTCTTGAATGTCCTTGAATACTCTTGTAATCACAAACTTGCTATTAGGAATTCTCTCTTAAAAGTCTTAGGTGAAAATGAGTGAAATAACCTTGTATTTATACTTGTTTACGTCAAATTTCCTAAAACTGCAACACTACAAGCCGACATCATTTCTAGGAGAATAAAATCCTACCAAGAATTTAAATTTAATTTAGGTCTAAGCTAAGCAGGACTCATACACCAGTTGGGGCGTATGAGTCCCATTAGGCTAAGCTTGGGACACACTTTTCGAGATTTGCTTAGTTTAATGTGAAATACTGATTAAGGCCTTGAAACTTAGGTAGGACCTGTATGCGCAAGGTGGCATATGAGTCCCAAATTTCTAAATTTGGGCCATACAATCCAAAAACACATGAATTATGATTGGATATTGGTAAATGCTAGGATTATCCTCGAAAAGATAAATTAACCAAGGCTTGTGGATGCAAAATAAGGCCAATTAAAGCATAAAGAAGCCTGATTAACTAAAAAAACCCTAGATTAGTGTGAAAGTGTAAGAAAACACTTTAGAACACCCTAAATAAGGAACAATTATGTCCATTTAGTTCACAAGGGCCCAAACAAGTGTGAAAATATAAATGGATACATTTTTCTACACTACACTTTCTTGTTTTCTTGATGTTATTGGTTTTAATTATGTTTCTAATATGAATAAAAAAATATTTTATTGAATTTTTAGATGTGGTCTAATCAGTTACTTTACTAAGAATGAAATTGTTTTATGTGCAAAATGAAGATGGATTTTCATGATGCACTTTTCTTTATTTTTCATCTTTTTAAGATTCATTTTTCAATGTAAATTAATCAAATGGAAGCAAAATATATCTAATTTAACAATAACAAAACTAAAATCTAGATATATTAAAGAAACAAAATTTTATTTTAACCAAAGTATAATAATATATTTTCTTTCCCAGGGAGAATATTTGATAATTACTAATTGAACTACCTTTAGAAATAAAATAAAGAACCTACAAAACAATAAGTGAAATTGGTGTATGGATTATGTTCTCATAGATCCAACATAGTGTGCATATTCTATAATATTTGGGTCCACCACTTGATTACAAGAAGGAAAATAATGATGATAAAGGAAAACTAGTGACATAATTATTGGAGCTTCCAATCTTAGATACCAAAAGAAAAATGATCCCAAAGTATTGTACAAGCATGAGAATGATAAAAGGGGTTGTAATGTATGAACTTGATCCTACAAAGGTGATTCACTAGAGAATAAAATCTCTATGAAAGGATGGAAAAAATGAAACTATAATAATCATCCTCCATTGAAGGTAGTTGGTAATGATATGCAACAATATTTAGAAACTTGATAAAAATTGAAAAGAAAAAGGGTCTCAAAGACATGTATGAGAATGAAAATAATGATGGGGAAAATATGAAAATAAGTTATTTAGCATCCCCTAAAATAAGAGAGGAGGGTGGTATTTATATATTAGAAATCAACACCATAGGTGGGGCTGATTGGGAGATAACTATAAAGCCAATTTCAAGATCATAGTTTGATGGAGAGAGAACAAGAGAAAAATTAAGAGGTTATTGAGAAATTATTAGGATTGAACCATATACCAATTAAGAGATAACAAATAGTTAGGAGAGTAGTTATTTATTTGGATAAGAGAACTCTCAATAAGCAAGAAAAAATAGAGGCTAAATAACTAGAAATAATGCATATGCCAAAAGAAACTAGGGTTTCCCCTTTTAGGAATAGGCTCACTCCTCTTGCTAGTTATAGTTACCAAGTGACCCAAAAACTTAAGGATGGATCATCTAGGTGACCTTAATTTCTCTAAATTGACCCTCTTATTGAGGATATGTAAAAGGTTTTGAATATGCACAAAGACTTGGAACAAGTAGTTTAATGGTTGAATGAGATGATCAAGGGGCTAAAAAGGATCTAGGATATGCCATAAATTTTTAAAATACTTAGATAAGTGTAATTCAAACTTTAAAATTTCTTGATATGGAATAACTAAATCATTATCAGACTGCCATGTCAGCTAATACAATTTTGAGCACTTACAGATCCATGAAGTATCCCTTTTTCTCCTACTCAACCCAAGTTCTCAAGATGACCTTTCACCTTACATGATGACCAAATATAATTTTAAGAAACATTATATTGTATAATATATGAGGTTTCAATATGTTAAGGATATATACAAATCAAACAACTTTCATGGATCACAAGAATACAAACTAGCATCAACAATCAAACTTCAAAGTTGAGTTAAGACCATCCTTTCTTAAGGAAAAAATTAATTTTTTTAGGAAAAAAGGTGTCTCAACCTTGCAATTACAAAAAGGTTACTATTTATGGTAAGTTTATATTTAAACATGGATAGGTCTACAATTTTTCCCAAAGCTACAAAATTACCAAATAAATATGTTAGTACATTTTTGACCCATGATCATGTCTAGATTTCAAGATATTAAAGTTTTAAAGTCATGTTTGCAGCATTGAGGCTATTTTGGGCCTAAAAAGGTTGTACCTAGAAAATAAATTTATATATTGATAGATTACTTCACAAACTTTCTAACGGTTCAAATCATTCATCAATCTACCTGCTAGACCAAAAGCTATGGCCTCCAAAAGTTGGGTCTCCTGAATTAGAAAATGTAAAAATGTTTGACACACAAAAGAGGTGTAAGAGGGAGTTATATATGTTGGAATTTATTTTGACACATCATAGGCCATCTTTGATTGGAGATCATTTGGGCACTATGGAGTTGGATTGTAGAGATCAATACCAATCAAGGGCTTGTCCTTTAAAAGAAGTTGTTAATAATATTAAAGAAAAAAATTTCTCCATTACATGATGGACTATGTATATGTCTACTATATCTTGTAGATGTTCAACAAGAGCTTTTGAGTCTTCCCCTATAAATCAAAAAATCAACATTTATCTCATTAGAGAGATAAGGAATCAAAGCAAATAACCACAATTTGCAATCATGTACTCAAATATGATCCAATTTAATCAATGGAAAACATGCAACATGGATAAAATAAGATTCAAACAAATGATACCTTCACCTTTACCATGTTGTCAAGAATTACTTTTATTGTCCTTATTTGTATATTTTTGCTCTTAGAAATTAGGGTGCACTCCCTTCACCTTAAGTTTCAAGTGTATAAGATGATCACAATTATGCAAACGTTAAAGTTTCATGGTTAGCCATCAATTTGATGTGAGGGTTTCTTTTATTAAAATGCTTGATTCGAATGAACAATACAAATCAAGAGGTGCAAGATCGAGATCAATGGTTGAGGATTGTTGAGAGGAATTGACTGCCCAGTTAATTGACTACAACTAGCTATAGGATTCCAATTAACTGGTTGCATGAATAATTGATTGAAATGTTAACTAATACTGACAATTTGTTAACTAATTTGATTGATTCAAAGACTTGAAGTGAGTGGGAGTAAAGTGAATTGATTGAAGAGTCAACTAGAATTGATTATCCAATTGATTGGAAGAAAGTAATAGCTATGACAGAGGGAATTATGAGTGAGAGGATAATTAATTAAATGATTAATTAATTATTTAGAGGAATGTGCAAGTAAAGATTGATTAATAAATAAAATTTTATTTATTAATGGATAATGTTGAGATGAAACAGGGGAATTAAATAATTAATTTAATTATTTAATCTAGAAGTGGGAAAGTGGTTCAATTAAATAATTAATAACAATTATTTAATTTAAGAAGGGTGTTTGATGTTAATTAAAAAATTAATGATAGTATTTAATTAAAATAAAAGAATAAGTGTAATTAGCAGCATAATTATATAAATAAGGTTTATTTAATTAAGCAAGAAGATTAATGATAATTAGGATGTAAGATTTATTTAATTAATCAGAAAAGGTGAATTAGAATGAATTAATTAAATAATGCAAAGCCACTTAATTTATAGTAGAATATTATATTTGATAAGAATTAAATAATAAGGTATTATTTAAAAATTAGGGAAAAAGAGTGAAAATTAGTAAAAAGGTGTTATTCATAGACTAGGACAATTTAAAGTATCTAAATTTTTCCTTGCTTTGATACAATACATTTTTATAGCATTGTGTGAAAGAAAATATAAAAATTTATGCTCAAGACTTGCCTCAATATGTCTCAGTGGTAGTGGGATAGGATGGTGCTCCCTCAAAAAAAATTACAATTTTTTTAAAAAATCAAAATTTTTGGGAAATTGTTTCAATAAGCTAATTTTATAGTGGTAAACCCGTTGGTGGCAAAAGATTTTGATTTTGGGACATTCAGGGTGTCTATTTTTGCATTTGAAGCCCAAACTTGACGTGCCTAGTTATAAAGGGATTCCCAAAATGCCACCTAAGGTCTATAAATAGGCCCTAGTGTTGGAAGTTTGTGTTGTCATTGATGTCAACAGATCTTTTTTTGTTGTATTGATGTCAACCTATGAAGATGCTTGCATTGTGTCTAGTGTTGCTTTGATGAGCATATTTTTGTGGATCTTCAACCTCTTGTGTGGTTAAGATACTAAGAAGAGTGTTGCAGGCGTTGATTTGGTGTTTGTGGTGTTTGGTTTCCAAGTGTTTTTGAGAAAATTTGAATAAAAAAGAAAATAGTGTGGTAAAGAGTGTTCAATGTGGCAAAGTAGTGTTCAGTGCTTTGCTCCAAATTTTCTTCATGGTTGAAGATCTACTTTTTTGGTTTGAATATGTTGATCAAAGGTGTTTAGAGGTGTTATATCCATAGTTTCATGTTCTATATTATTTGGAAAAAGAAGTTGTGTTTACCAATATGTGAATTGTGAAGCAATGTTGTCTAGGAGAAATAGTTTTTCTCCACATTTCTCCATGTTGTGGTTTATGGTCTTGCGGATCTGGAAGTGTGCTTATATTTCTCATATCTATCTTTATTCTAAGTTGTTTGAGTTTTGGTGCTTCGCAAGTCTGGATTCATATGTTACAGTGTGTAGAAGGTTAACTATGTGTACATAATGAATAAATCTTTCAATTCTATGATGTTGAAAAGTATTTGTTGGATTTTAGGATGTTGATGGAATATTCCAGATTGTGTTAAATTTTTGTGTGCGGTCAGTGAGTCATCTTTGGATTTGAGGAAGCATGCACTTAAATGTTTAATGGTGTTAACATAGGTTTGGTTGACCTTGGGTGTTTACACTAATTACATATATGCTTGAGTGTTTTTGGAAACATGGTGTGGCATATATGTGTGGATTTAGGTCTGAGCTAAGGTGTGATGTGGTCCACTTTCATTCCTCTCCACTACAAGAATGTTTTGGTGCTGACCTAAGTTGAATTTTCATGTTTGAGGTGCATAGTTAACCTTGTAAATTGTTTTCAAGGTTGAGGATTGTATATATGTGTGATGAATTGATGGAGGATGTGTGTGTAGTGGGTGTGATGTGAAGTGTGAAAGTGTTAAATTTAATGTGATATTTAATGTGTTATACTACTAGAAGTAGTGAGCAGAAGGTGTCTATATTCTTCAAAGAGTGTGCAAATGTAGTGGTGGTGCACTGGTGGAACTTTTTTGTTGCTCTGAGATGAATTTCTCATTGTAACAATATTTTATCTTGTTATTTCTAATCTAGCAGTGATCCCTTCTTTCTTTTTGGGAAGTGAGCTCTCTAACAATGAGCCTATTATATTTGGTGTTGCCATTACTTTATACTATGAGCTAATCCTCACCATGTTTTTTTTCCTTCTTGGGTTTTCCACATAAATCTAGTGTTCTTTTGTGTATGGTTTTGATGTGTTTATGTTTATGTTATTTAGTTTAATGCTAAATCAGTATAATAAATTAAGGGCTAAAGAGGATATGAATGTTAATGAGGTTTTTTGAAGTTTTAATGAACAATTGATTCACCCCCCCTCATTTGTCTTGTGTATTCAATAATTGGTATCAAAGAAAGGTTCCTTAGAAGAAAGCTTATCCTCTTGAGGTAGATTTGATGGTGCACAAAAAATAAGCTCCTATGTTTGATGGATCTGATTATGCATTCTAGAAGACCGAGATGGAAGGCTTCTTTATATCCCTATGGTTTGGAGTTTGGGATTTAATTGAAGATGGATAGACAATTCCTACAAATGGACTATCAAGTGATGATGAAATCAATTCTTATAATAACAATGAAAAATAAGGGTATGCTCTCTTGAGTAGTCTTTCTAATTCAAAACTTTTGAAGGTTGTGAGCTACAAATCCACTAAAGAAATTTGGAAGAAATTGGAAAGTGTCTATGAAGGAGATGATAAGGTCAAGCAAGCAAAGATGTAAAATATGTAGATTAAGTTTGAAACCCTAAGGATGACAAAAGATGAAGATATTATAGGCTACATGTATAGAATGGATGAAGTTTTCAATTCCATTAGAGGCATTGGCGGAAAAATTGAAGAAGACGAGGTGGTAAATAAGGTATTAAAAACACTTCCTAAATCTTATAGTCTCAAGGTTTCTACTATTGAAGAAGCTCATAATTTAGATCATTATTCTAGAGATCAGTTGTTTGGTGCTTTAACTACTTTTGAATTGAAATATTTTGGTTCAAGTGATTCGAGAAAAGAGACTACTTTTAAAGTTGGAAAATTAGAGAAGAATGAGGAATTTGATCCAGATGAATTTTATGAGCCAAAAGAAAACTTTATGAGGAGATTGAATGAGAGTACTTGAAAATACAGAGGTAAGTTACCTTTCAAATGCTTCAATTGTGGAAAGATAGGTCATTATGATTCAAGATTTCCATTCAAAGCTTCAAATGATAGATTTAAGGAGAATAAAGGTAAATCAATTAAGAGCAGTTATTATGTTAAAGAAGATGCTAGTATATCTGATGATGAATATGATTACCTGGATGATGAAGATGATGAATGCTTGTTCATGGCTCTAAATGTTGGATCTAATTATACTATCTCTAAGAGATGTACAAATGAGAGTGCTCTAAAAATAGGTCATAATATTGAAAGAGCAATGGTGACTACTCTTCATACTAGAGAAGAGAAGAATAATTGGATCATTAACAATGGATGCTCAAATCACATGATAGGTGATAAGAGTAAGTTTGCTAAAATTGAAAAGTTTGAAGGTGGTTAGTTAAGTTTGGTGATGATACATCTACTAAGATATGTGGAAAAGGTTCAATATTTTTTTATGGCAAGTATAATACAGATGATGTTCTTTGTGTTATGGATCTTTAGGATAACCTTCTGAGTGTAGAATAGATGTGTAGCAAATGATATAATCTTGTGTTTTAGGATAATTTTTGTGAGATCAAAAAAGGCTCTAAAACTTTGGTTAGTGCAAGAAGGACATATAGAAATGTTTATCATCTCAAGGGTGCTAATAGTCAGTGTTTTATGACTCAAATCAAAGAATGTTGGCTATGGCATAGAAGAACGTGTCAGATCAATTTTGATAGCCTAGTGATGATTAGTTTAGTTCAAGCTATGAGAAATATTCGAAAGAGTACAAAGCCTATAAATGTAGTTTCTAAGGAATGTTAGGTTGGGAAGAAAACAAGATAAAGGTTCAATTTCAAAGAACAATATGCTACTAGACCTTTGGAGTTGGTGCATATAGACATTTCTGGACCTACTAGAATAAGAAGTTTTCAAGGTGACAGGTATTTCATGTTATTAATTGATGATTAATCTCGAATGACTTGGGTAACTTTTCTCAAAGAGAAATAAAAAGATCTAGATAAGTTTAAGGCATTTAATGATATGGTTGAGAATGAAATGGACATGAAAATAAAAAAATTAAGATCTAATAGAGGTGGATAGTTCACCTCCAATGAGTTTAACACTTTTTGTAAAGATCTTGGAATAAAGAGGCATTTGTCATCTCCTAGGAGTCCAAAATAGAATGGAGTGGTGGAAAGAAAGAATAGGACTGTTCAAGAAGCAACAAGGATGGTGATGAGAGAAGAAAATATACTGATGTCTATTGGAGAGAAGAAATCCATACTATAGTTTACATACTTAAAAGAGCACAAGCAAGAACAAATAGTTCAAATACTCCCTATGAGTTATGGTATGGAAGAACTCCTACTATCAAATATTGTAGAGTATTTGGAAGCAAATGCTATATCAAGAGAGATGAAGACTTAGGAAATTTTGATGCAAGTTATGATGAAGGAATCTTCCTTGGATACTCTACAAAAAGAAATTCTTATTAGTGTTACAACAAGAGGCTAAAAATGATTGTTGAAAGTGCAAGTGTCAAACTAGATGAAGACTTACATAAAATATAAGTATTGATATAAGGGTATGAATTAGATGAGTCCTATTGCAAAGAAGAAGAGAAAGATGATGGTAAGGAAAAATAAGTTTGGGTTGAAGAGGAAGAAGATCTGGATAGGATCTGTAAGACCCCTAAGTATGTGAAGAAGAATCATTCTAAACAACAGATCATTGGTGACAAAAGAAAAGGTGTATTGACAAGAAGGAAGGCCCTATGATAGAAGAATAGGTGAATTTATGTTTACTTTCCAAATTTGGACCCAAAACAGTGATCGAGGCATGCAAATATGAATTTTGGATCAAGGCTATGGAAGAAAAAATGATGCAGATTGAGAAGAACCGGACTTGGAAACTTGTCCCAAGACTGGATGTGATTGAAACTAAGTGGGTGTTTTAGAACAAACTGAATGAAAATGCAGAATTTTTTAGGAACAAGGAAAGGATTGTATGTAAAGGCTACTCACAAGTAGAAGGAATAGACTTTGAGGAGAAATTTTCTCCAATCAAAAGGAGGGAGGATATTAGGACATTTGGATTTTGTGGCACATAAGGATTTCAAAATTTATTAGATGGATGTGAAGTTTTCATTTTTGAATGGTGAGTTGGAAGAAGTTTTCATTGAACAATCGAAAGGCTTTCAACTATCAGATCACCCTAATATGGTTTGCAAATTGAAGAAGGCATTATATGGACTCATGCAAGCTCCTAGAGCTTGGTATACAAGATTGGATAGGTACTTATTGAAAGGGAATGATAAACTTGAAAAGCCTTCTAAGAACCAATATGCACCTTCAGTATCTTATGTTTTGTTAAAAAAATCATATTTCAACACCCTAATACAAGAACATATTACTATGTCTTAAAGCAGAAACAAACACAATTAAATTCCCATGCATTAACCCTTAGAGGAAAGATGATGTAGTTTTAGATCTAAAAAAATTTCAGTAGCATAATGACATATAAATTAATATTTAAGAATGAGAAACATGAAGAATAGAAGAAATATAGATAGAAGAGAAGAAAACATGATATACATGGGGAAAATCCTTTCAGGTAAAAGCCCCACACTCCAAAGCATTGAACCAAAGTATTAAGCTTCAACAATTTGGTTATAATACACTGTAGGCTTGTACCCTTAACATGGAGACTACATCTTGCTCGTTTGGAAGAAATTCAACAACATAACCCTGCAATTAAAAATTCTCACATCAAATCCTCTAGAAAATTCCCATATTTATAGAGCACCACAATGGAGGCCTAGAAATTCCAAATGTTAACATCCTCTTCACTGCATGCATTCAAACAAAAAGGATAACATACGAGGCACCTATCTTCACCTACTTATGCTACTATCATAAAATTTCACCATGCAACCCATCTATCGTAAATTTTTATGACAAATTTCAGTACTCTCAACATGCAATACACCTACCACATGCAAGACTAACACCTACCACAATTTTACTAGTCTTGACTCTTACACTATCATACAAGCTGTCATAGTTATGTCATAATCCGTCATAGCAGCTGCCATAGTCCAACTCTTACAACGTATGAAAAATTCCACTAAAATAGCTTACAGTGGGATCCACAAAGTGGGATGCCTATTTCCATCAATTTAGGATGCATGTCATCCTATTCACTTGCCATGTAAGTTGCCACCTTATTGAAGAAGGTCCCATAAAATGACATCATAAGAATGACATAAAAAAAATACATATGCTAAAATAAATTATGTTACAAGAATGGAAAGATCAAAGGTGTTGTCATTGATGTCAACTATTCAATTGGTTATCAACTGATTGTTGTTGGCATTAGTGTCATGGATGAAAGTTATTGGTTGTATATGTCAAGGATATTGAAAAAATTGTAATGATGATATAATTGCAAGTGTTTAGTGGTTCCTCTAGGTTTTGCTCTAGGTTTTCTCCTATATTTGTGTGGTTCAAATATGTTGATCATGGTTGTTGGAAGTCGCTATTTCTAGATTTTTAGCTATTGATTTATGGTACAGTGCAAGTTGTGTTCACCAGTTGTGAATGGTGATTTTTCCTATTTTTGGCTGAGGTCCAGGAGAAAAATTGTTGGTCCGGATTTCTCTTTAATGAAGTCTTATGACTTGCAATTCTAGAGTTGAGTTGTTTTGATTGTATTGAAGATAATTTTGGTATCTAGAAAGTTTTTGCTTAATTGTTCTATGTGTTTTACACTAGTTTGGATGACCTTGTGTGGAATACTACTTTTGGAGTTAGTGAAGTGTGTTGGATCTATTTGGGTCCTTATGAAGCATGTGTTTGGGTTGCCCTCATTCTAATTCCACCTTAGGATGTTTTGGCACCAACCTAATATCAACTTGAATTTAGATGGCCAACTTTGGATATGTTTCAAAGTTGAAGATGGTATAAATGAAGAATGAGTTAGGGAAGAAGCAAAGGAGAGAACAAATGATATAGATACAAGAGAATAAAGAGAATAGAGATAAGTGTGAATTAGTGTGTGTGTATGATCCAAGTATGGCAGATCAATGTGAAGCCTAAATGTTGAGTTTCAGAAGCAGTGAGTTGAAGGTTCACTCTTTCATGCATGTCTGCAAGTGGATTATGCAAATTCTGGTGGATTTCTCTGTTGCATTGAGATTTTCTTCTCTCTATAATTTCTTTATCTTCTTTGTATCTCTGTGGAGGTGAGCCCTCCATGTTGTTAACCTTGTTGGACAATGATTCCTTGTTTCTCATGCAATGAGCCTCTTGTAATCAGTTTTGATATTCTCTATAGTGTGAGTTAATCCTCACCATGGTTTTTCCCTTATTAGGTTTTCCACGTAAATCTGGTGTTATTGTGTTTATGTGATGGTTTTCAATTTTTGTACTAGTATTTAATGTTTAATCTAATAAGAAGTGTTAAGGGTTGGTTTCAGTGTATGAATTAAGGTTTAAATTGTGAAAAATAACTCAACCCCCCTCTCAGTTGTCTTGTTCAACAATTGGTATCAGAGCTTGGTTCCTTAGTGAAGATATTAACCGCTTTAGGAAGGTCTAGGATGGCTGGCAAGATGACTTATGATAATATGAGGTTTGATGGAACTAATTATGTTATCTAGAAAATATTGATGGAGGAATATCTGGAGTATTATGGATATGATGTTGAAAAAGCTTATAAGAATCATTATACCCCTCCTGTAAATGGTCCAAGTATGGCTAATGATATCAAAGCACATGAAGCGAACAATAAGGTGAAGTACATTTTGAAGAATAGTTTGGTACACTTTGAGTTGATTAAAGTTCAAAATATGAAGATTGCTAAGGAAGTCTGAGATTCTTTGGAAAGGGCTCATGAAGGTGATGAAAGAGTTAAAGAGGAAAAATTATAGAATTTGGAGACACAACTTGAGCTTCTACACATGTTTGAAGATGAGAATGTTAAAGCTTATGTATAGAGATTGGATGAGATAGTGGTCGGAATGCAAGGACTTGGTGCTACTATAGATGAAACTAGAATCATACATAAGATTCTTAGATCTCTCCCTGATACTTAAAGTGAGAATGTGTGTGCTATTGAATAGAGTATAGAATATAAGACCTATACTAAAGATTAATTGTTGAGATTTTTGACATCTTATGAGATGAGGAAGCCAAGTTTGAGGAATGGATGCAAATCAAAAACTACTTTTAAGGCTACAAAATCTGAAGATTCAAATGAAGAAAATTTTAATGAAATAGAAGCCAAATTTTTGAGAAGGATGAGGAAAGGCTTCGGTAAGTATGAAGGTAAGTTTCCCTTTAAATGCTTTAGTTGTGGAGAAATAGGTCATTATGTTGCAAAGTGTCTAACAAGAGCTAAGAGGAATAAACAAAGATATGATAAGAAAAGAAAGGAAAGAAGATTAACAAAGCATATTATGTGAATGAGAATGCTAGTGTATCTGATGAAGATTTTGAGTATGAATATCTTGATGAAATGAATACTTGTTCTTAGCTATAAAGGATGAACCTACTCCTTCTAATTCTAAAAAACAAGTGAAGGAAAGCCTTCTGGAAAAGGAGAAAAATGAAGGTACTATTTCCTCTACCCTACATGCTAAATAGGAAAAGAACTATTGGGTTGTTGATAGTGGTTGTTCACATCACATGACTGGAGATAAAAGTAAGTTTGTTAAACTTGAAAAATATGATGGAGGCTTGGTTATGTTTGGAGATGATACTAGTGCTAAAATTTGTGGGATAGGTTCAATAAGTTTTTATGAAAAGAATAATACTAATGATGTCCACTATGTTTAGGTTTTAAGGCATAATTTTTTTAGTGTTGGTCAGATGTGTAGTAGAGGATATGATCTTGTGTTTCAGGATGAAAGATGTGAGATCTGAAAAGGATCTAGAACATTGATTGATGTAGGAAGAAATATGAAGGAAATATCTATCAACTTAAGGGTGCAAATGGACAATGCTTTATGACTAAAATTAATAAAAGTTGGTTATGGAATAGAAGAATGTGTCACATGAATTTTGATAACTTGGAAAGGATTAGTACAATTCAGATCATGAGAGATTTACCAAGAATTACAATGCTTGTTAATGCAATTTGTAATAACAGTCAGTTTGGAAAGCAAGCAAGAAGCCATTATAGATCAAAGGAACAATCTACTACTAGACTACTGGATTTAATTCATACAAATCTACGTGGTCCTACAAGAGTAATAAGTCTACAAGGTGAAAGGTACTTTATGCTTTTGATTTATGATTATTCTAGATATACATGGGTTACATTTCTTAAAGAGAAATCAAATGCATTAGATAGATTCAAAACATTCAAAGCTATGGTTGAAAATGAAGTAAATTTGAGGATAAAATGCTTAAGATCTGAAAGAGGTGGAGAATTCACCTCCCATGAGTTTAATATGTTTTGTGAAGTACATGGAATAAAGAGACAGTTATCTAATCTAAGAACTCCTTGGTAGAATGGAGTTATTGAAAGGAAAAACATAAAATAGTTCAAGAGGTTGTTGGATCAATGATTACTGAGGCTAGTTTACCAAAATTTTATGGAAATAAGCCATTCATACTATTTTTTATGTGTTCAATCATATTCAAGCAAGAGAAAACAATACAAATACCCTCTATGAGCTATGGTTTGGAAGAATTCCTACTGTTAAGTATTTCAAAGTATTTAGAAGCAAATGTTATATCAAAAGAGATGGAGAAACCTTAGGTAAGTTTGATGCAAGAAATGATGAAGGAATTTTTCTTGGATATTCTACTAAAAGCAAAGCATACAAATGTTTCAATAAAATACTAAGAAAGATCATAGAAAATGCAAATTTCAAGGTTGATGAAATAGTGAAAAATTCAATTGACATTGATGGATATGTGTCTGATGAACCTGATTATGTAAGAATTGAAGAAATTATGGAAGAATGGGAAAAGGATGAGAAAGAGAATCAAAATGAACAGAATGGAAGAGAAGAAAATGCTTTGGTGATGCCACCTAAGACACCTAGATATTGTTGGAAATATGTGCCTCAATCTCACAGGCTGAAACCTCTGAAAGAGCCAAGTCGGTGTGACATTCACTCTGTCTGGCTGACTAGCAGCTTTGGAACCTTGTGAAAAGTTCTAGTCGCCGAGACCTTGTTTCAATCTTGCAGAATGGACCTATCGTTGTGACATGATGATCGTTGTAACCCTCTACCAAGTGGATTGGTCTTGTCGATGGGTTGATGCATAAAGGTGGTCTCAGGGTAACATGGAGGCTTTAGTATGAAGTCTTAGTGATGAAAAAATTCTTTCCAATAGTGGAACATTGTGGTGTAACTTGAAGGCTTCGGTATGAAATCTTAGTGACGGGTGTTTGTCTCAATGATGGTGTAGTCTATTGTCAGTATGACTCCTGGCGACTATTTGGTGCTCAGTATGACTTGAGGGCTTGGTATTACCTCTCAGTGATAGCCTAAGTCTTGTTGATAGTGTTCACATCGATATGAATTGAGGACTTTGGTATGATCTCTTGGCGAATAGTGATAATCTTGTCGATGAGAATGTTGAGGTCGATGCGACTTGTGAACTCGGTATAACATCTTTCTGATGGTCAGGACTCTTGGCGATAATGACAATTAGGTCTTGTGGCATCAGGGAGACATGATTAGTGTCTCATTGACATGCGACATAGGTTGAATGCCTTTGACCGAGTGGTGACTATCCTAAATGGTGAGTTTATGACCAATCAAGGAGTAGAATGGGAACCACTAGCAATTGGACAGTTGTGGCCGTTACTAAGAGGAAGTTCGACAAACCATGAGCTTTATGGATATACTCAGAGTTTGAAGATTATGATCGGTTTGTCGAACAGTTGGAAAAATGGTTGGATGAATAGCTCGATGAGTACTTAGTGAATTCAATTATGAGAGAATTGAATCTTGAATGTTCTATAGCAAGGTTGATCAAGGATTATGCTGTTGTAATTTGACATCAGAAAGATAATTCTGATCTCTATATGTAATCTCCATTACTGTAATACAAAGTGACTTCTTTTGGTGTGGTGGGTTTTTGTCCCATAAGGGTTTTACCACGCAAATCTGGTGTTCATGTGTGTATGTTATATTCTCTATTTATGTTATTTCTTAGAAGTATATCTTAATTGGACAGTAATTGAAAATTTAAGAGTATCTCTGCATTCTTCCCTGAGGTTTTGACGTTAGGAGAGTTGTTTCCGCACCTTAGCTTTCCTTACAGATATGTACAAAAGAATCATTCAAAAATTAAGATTATTGGAGATAAGACTAAAGGAGTATTAACTAGAAGCAGAGCTGCTATTGAAGTAAACTTGTGCTTACTTTCTAAGATTGAACCGAAGACTGTAAGTGAAGCATGTAAAGATGAACATTGGGTGGAAGCTATGAAAGAAGAACTTATGTAGATTGAGAAGAATCAAACTTGAGAATTGGTCCCAATACTACATATAAAATCATTATTGGATCAAAGTGGATATTTAGAAATAAGTTGAATGAGAATGAGAAGTGGTTAGAAACAAAGCAAGGCTTGTATGTAAAGGTTACTCACAAGTGGAAGGCATAGATTTTCAGGAAACCTTTGCTCCAGTAGCAAGAATGGAATCTTTAAGGATGTTCTTAGTATTTTCTACTCATAAATACTTTAACATCTATCAAGTGGATGTCAAGTCAACATTTTTGAATGGTGAGTTAGAAGAAGAGGTCTACATGGAACAACCAGAAGGATTTTAGTTGTCAGAGCAACTAGATATGGTGTGCATATTGAAGAAAGCTTTATATGGACTGAAGCAAGCTCCTAAAGCTTGGTATGTGAGATTGGATAAGTATTTGATTCAGTAAGGTTTCAACAAAGGTATGAAAAATAGTAATATGTATTTTAAGATTGAAAATGATAAAATCCTGATTGTAGTTGTGTATGTTGATAACACTATCTTTGGAGGAAATGAAAATATGTGCAAGATGTTTGTAGAAGAGATGCAGAAAGAACTTGAAATGTCTATGTTTGGAGAGATGAATTTCTTTCTTGGGCTATAGATCAATCAAACAAAGAAAGGAATTTTTATCTCACAATCTAAGTATGTAAAAGATATGTTGAAGAAGTTTGGGATGGACGGTTCCAAATTGGTATGTACTCCTATGGTGACTAGTTGCAAAGTGGTTAAAGATGATTATTCACCTAAGGCTGATCAGATCAAGTATAGATCTATGATTGGTGGACTACTATATTTGGCTGCTACTAGACCAAATATTATGCATGCAATTTTTCTTGTGGATAGATTTCAAGAAGATCCTAATGAAACACATATTGCTACTGTTAAAAGAATATTCAGATATTTGAATGGCACTGTAGATTATGGATTTTGGTATCCTAGAGATACTAACTTTACTCTAAGTGCTTATAAAGAAGTATTGGGCTAGATGTGTGGATGAAAAAAAAGTACAAGTGGTGTTGCATTTTTTCTTGGTTGCAGATTGGTGGCATGGTTGAGTAAAAAATAAAATTAGCCTCCTTGTTTACTGCAGAAGCTGAGTATATTTTTGTTGCATCTTGTTGTACACAAGTTCTATGGATGAAACAAACATTGAAAGATATCACAATGGTGTATGGTGATCTCATTTCTATCTTTTGTGATAATACAATTGCAATTAACATTTTAAAGAATCCTATGATGCACTCGAGGATAAAGCATATATCTATCAAGTATCATTTCTTGAGAGAGAAGGTCATGGAGAATGAAGTAAATCTTGAGTATGTTTTGACGAAGGATCAAGTGGCTAATATATTTATGAATGCTCTTCCTAAAGATACTTTTGAGTATCTTCGGGAGAAGTTAGGGGTCATTTCCTCTCCTTTCTTGGACTAAATACATATGGAGATGCATCAGTCTAGTGGATTTATGGATCTATTTTTCTTATAGACTAATATTTTAATGGCTACCTCTTAGGGGGAGCAAGTAGTATTAGGTGTTGTCATGATGAGTATTGTCTTCTTTGTCAAAGAGGAAATCAATGTAAAATATATTTTTCCTTTTCCATTGATGTCAAAGGGGGAGAGGAAGCATGTGAAAAAGAAAAAAAAATAATGTGTGAAAAAAAATTTTAAAAAAGGAGAGAGAAAGCATGTGAAGAAAAAGAGGAAGAATATAAAAGATTATCTACTAATAGAAAGAAGTGTATTCAGAGCTAGTATGTTGTCTTTTTTGGTTTCTCACATCATGTGTTTCCATCAATGACAAAGGGGGAGATTGTTGCAAGAATGGGAAAATCGAAGGTGTTGTCATTGATGTCAACTGGTCAATTGGTTATCAATTGATTGCTATTGTCATTAGTGTCATGGATGAAGGTTATATATTGGTTGTATATGTCGAGGATATTGAGAAAATTGTAATGATGATATAATTGCAAGTGTTCAGTGGTTCCTTTGGATTTTTCTCTAGATTTTCTCCTATATTTGTGTGGTTCAAATATGTTGATCATGGTTGTTGGAAGCTCCTATATCTATATTTTTGGCTATTTATTCATGGTACAGTTGAGTTGTGTTCACCAGTTGTGAATGGTGGTTTTTTGTGTTTCTAGTTGAGATTTGGGAGAAATATTGTTGGCCTATATTTCTCTTTGATGAAGTATTATGACTTGCAGTTCTAGAGTTGAATTTTTTTTATTGTATTGAAGATAATTTTGGTATCTAGAAAGTTCATGCTTAATTACTCTATGTGTTTTACACTGGTTTGGTTGACCTTGTGTGGAATACTACTTTTGGAGTTAGTGAAGCATGTTGGATTTATTTGGGTCCTTATGAAACATGTGTTTGGGTCACCCTCATTCTAATTCCACCTTAGGATGTTTTGGCGTTGACCTAATTTGAACTTGAATTTAGATGGCCAACTTTAGATATGTTTCAAAGTTGAAGATGGTATAAATGCAAAATGAGTTAGGGAAGAAGAAGCAAATGAAATAAAAAAGGATATAGAGACAAGAGCACAAAGAGAATAGAGATTTAAGTGTGAATTAGTGTGTATGTGTGTATGATGCAAGTATGGCAGATCAATGCAAATCCTAAATGTTGAGTTCTGGAAGTAGTGAGCTGAAGGTTCACTCTATCTTTCATGCATGTTTACAAGTGGATTGTGCAAATTGTGGTGTATTTATTTGTTGCATTGATATTTTCTTCTCTTTGTAACTACTTTATCTTCTTTGTATTTCTATGGTAGTGAGCCCTCCAAGTTGTTAGCCTTGTTGGACAACAAGTCCTTGTTTTAGATAGTGAGTCCTTGTTTCAGACAATGAGTCCTTATTTCTCATGTAGTGATCCTCTTGTAATTAGTTTTGATATTCTCTATAGTGTGAGTTAATCCTTGTTGTAGTTTTTACCTTATTGGGTTTTCCACATAAATCTGGTGCTATTGTGTTTGAGTGATGGTTTTCAGTTTCTACACTAGTATTTAATGTCTAATTTGATAAGCAATGTTAAGGATTGGTTTCGGTGTATGAATTAAGGTTTAAATTTTTGACAACTGATTCACCCCCTCTCTGTTGTATTGTTCAACAAATAATTAATTAACAACATTAATGCTAGGATTTGCAAAGTTGAGACACCTTAATCCCAACACTTATTACAACAAGGATTTAATAAAGGTATTGTAGATAGCAATCTTTATTTCAAAGTTGAGTAAGATCATATCTTAATTATGGTTGTGTATGTTGATGATATAGTCTTTGGAGGGAATGAAGCAATGTCAAAGAGATTTGCACAAAAAATGTAGAATGAGTTTGAGATGTTTATTTTTGGGGAGATGAATTTCTTCCTTGGAATTCAAATCAATCAAACAAAGAAAGGAATATTCATATCACAGTCAAAGTATGTTAAGGAAAGGCTAAAGAAAATTGGAATGGAAGACTCTCAAATAGTATGTACTCTCATGGTTACTATTTGAAAGTTGAGTAAGAATGAAGAACATCCTAAGGTTGATCAAAGCAAGTATAGATCAATGATTGGTGGACTGTTATACCTAACTACTACTAGACTAGATATCATGCATGTATTTTTTATTGTGGCTAGATTTTAAGAAGATCCCAAAGAGTCACATGTTGCAATAGTAAAAAGAATATTCAGATACTTAAAGGGCACTCTAGAACATGGTTTATGGTATCCAAAGGATATTGATTTCTCTCTAAGTGCTTATACAAATACAGATTGGGTACGTTGTGTGGATGATAGAAGCAGTGAAAGTGGTGGTGCTTTCTTTCTTGGAAGTAGGTTCGTGTCTTGGCTAAGTAAGAAGTAGGATTCAATGTCTTTATCTATTGAAAAAGTAGAGTACATTGTTGTAGCATCATGTTGCACACAGGTGTTGTGGATGAGGCAAACATTAAAGGATATCAAAGTGTCATATGATGAAGTAATTCCTATCTTTTGTGATAATAAAAGTGCTATCACCATTTCAAAGAATCTAGTAATGCATTCAAGGAAAAAGCATATCTCAATCTAGTATCACTTTTTGAGAGAGAAGGTTGCAAAGAATGAGGTGAAGCTAGAGTATGTGCCTACAAAGGATCAAGCTACATATATATTCACAAAGGCTCTTCCTAAATATATTTTGAATAACTCTAAGAGAGTTATGGGTTATTGCGCCTCCTCCTTTCAATTAGATGAATAAGGTTATGCATCAATCCAGGGGATTTCAATTAGAGGCTACCTCTTAGGGGGAGCAAGTAGTGGAATTTTTGTGTTGGTTGTAGTGGTTTCTAGTTGGTAAAGTATGTTGTGTACTCTTAAGGGGGAGTGTGTAGAGAAAGTGTGAATAAAATAGAGTGCAATAGAAGAAAAGGAAGTTGTAGAATAGATACAAGTGTGGTTGATGTCAAAGGGGAAACAAAGAAAATAAGACATGTGTTGCCCTTTTCCATTGACATTCAAAGGGGTAGAAAGAGATAGTGTTAGAATGGATAGATACTTGTGTAAAGGGGGGTAGTGTGCACTACTGTATAGTGTATGTGTTGGTGATCAGATCTATTTTTTTTTCTATTGATGTTTTTTCATATCATGTGTTACCATCAATGAAAAGGGGTAAATTTTTGGAGGCTTGTGTTTTCATTGATGTCAATAGATCTTTTTTGTTGCATTTATGTCAACCTATGAAGATGCTTTGATTGGTTACATTATGTCATCATTAATAGTATCATCAATGTCAACCTCTAGTGTTGCTTTCATGAGAATATGTTTGTAGATATTCAACCTCTTGTGTGGTTGAGATATTGAGAATATTGTTGCAAACATTGAGCTAGTGTTTGTGGTGCTTGGTTTCCAAGTGATTTTGAGAAAATTTTAATAATAAAGGAAACAATGTGGAAAAGAGTGTTCAGTGTGGCAGAGTAGTGATCAATATTGTTCTCCATATTTCTTCATGGTTGAAAATCTACTTGTGTGGTTCATATATGTTGATCAAAGGTATTCATAGTTGTTATATCCATAGTTTCATGCTCTATATCTTTCAACAAAATTTTTGTTCACCAGTGTTTGAACTGTGAAGTAGTGTTGTCTAGGAGAAATGGTTTTCCTCTACATTTCTCCACATTATGGTTTCTATTCTTGTGGATCTACAAGTGTGCTTATATTGCTCATATCTATCTTCTTTCTAATTTGTTTGAGTTTTGGTGCTTTGCAAGGTTGTATTCATATGTTACAATGTGTAAAAGGTTAACTGGGTACATAGAATGAATATATCTTTCAATTGAATGGTGTTGTGAAGGATTTTTTGGATTTTAGGATGTTGATGGAATATTACAGATTGTGTTTAAGTGTTGTGTGTGGTCTATGAGTTCTTTTTGGATTTGAGGAAATGTGTACTTAAACTTTTAATGGTGTTAACACAAGTTCAGTTGACCTTGGACGTTTACACTAATTGTGGATATGCTTAGGTGTTTGTGGAAACATGGTGTGGTATATATGTGTGGATTTAGGTCCGAGCCAAGGTGTTATGTAGTCTACTTTCATTCCTCTCCATAGCATGAATGTTTTGGTATTGACCTAAGTTGAATTTGCATGTTTGAGTTGCATAGTCGACCTTGTAAATTGTTTTCAAGGTTAAGATTATATATGTGTGTAATAAATTAATAGAGGATGTGTGTGTACTAGTTGTGGTATGAAATATTGTAATTTGAAGTGCAAAAGTGTGAAATGTAGTGTGATATTTAATTTGTTAGACTACTAGACATAGTGAGCAGAAAGTGTCTACATTCTTCAGAGAGTGTGAGAATGTATTAGTGGAACCTTTTTGTTGCTCTAAGATGGATTTTTACTGTAACAATATTCTATCTTCTTTCTAATTTGGTAGTGAGCCATTGGAAGTGAGCCCTTATTTATTTTTAGGTAGTGATCCCTCCAGTAGTGAGCATATTGTATTCATTTTTGCAATTACTTTATTCTATGAGCTAATCCTCACTTTGGTCTTTCCCTTCTTGGGTTTCCCACATAAATTTGGTGTTCTTTTGTGTATGGTGTTGAAGTTTATGTTATTTACTTTCATGCTAAATCAGTATAAAAAATTAAGGGTTAATGAGGATCTAAGTGTTAATGATGTTTTTTGATGTTTTAATGAATAACATATTCACCCCCCTCTCAGTTGTCATATGCATTCAACACCTAGGGGGGTCAAAAATAGTCATTTGTGCATTTCGATTTTAGAATTTTTAGAGCTCTGAGTGGAGATTTTGTCACAGAGCCTTGGAGAGATGTCACACATTCTAGTTGTTGCGCATAGAGGTTATCGATTTTGGACCTTCCAATGGCCCAAGGGATCGGGCAACATCATATGTGACCCTTCCTTTCCTTGATATTTTTTTAATTTTTGTTATATTTTAGGGGTAAAAAATGACCAAACAAATGCAGTGCAGTTTTTCACTACAACTATAGTCATGTTTGTTGCATCTATTAGTGGGTGCACTGCAAGTGTTCCCTAGATCTATCATTGTTAGGCTTCTTGCAAGTGTTTTGTGTGCTGCATATGTTATGGTGCACCACATGTGTAGGGTAGAACAACACGTGTTTTTTGGTGACACATTTGTTTAATAGTGTGTTGCATGTGTTTAGCCTAAATGCATTTGAGATGTATGCCACATTGGTAAGTTGTATTTGTTGAATGGTGTGATGCATCTAACTGTGCATAAAACCTACCCATTTTTTGGAAAAATTACTAATGTGAACAAGGTTCAATAGGCTTGTTTAAGTGTCTTGACTAACATAATGTGTTTTTTCTTGTGAGCATAGGTGAGATTTCCTCTAATTTATACCTAGGAGAGTCGACCTTCCTCATTTAAATTGCAAGACCATATAAATGATGAGGAGAGGGTTGTTCTACATGCTTTGGGACTATACCATGTTACATTTTTGCTCGTGATTTAGGCTAATTGAGGATTTTTGACTGCTTTGGAGGAGAGATGGCACTCCGAGACTAGTTATTTTCACTTACCCACAAGAGAGGCCACTGTTACTCTTGAGGATGTTTGGTTTATACTTCAACTCATGATCCATGGGGAGCATGTTGTTTATGATCCATATCATGGTCTAGCTACTATTTAGTAATGTTTCAATATCGATGATGTAGCTCTTCCTCATGTAGAGGATTACGAGATCCATTGGAATACACTTGCAAATAGATATGACAGACTCACAGTTGTGATCTCTAATGTCATCAAAGGCATTGTCATTCCTGACTATCGAGGACATGGATTCCCTATTGGATGGGGATAAATGCTAGTAGGTATGATGGAGTAGGTCATAGTATATGCTTGGGGACCCTACATGCTTTCCATGTTATACTTTTAGTTGCACAATGTTGCATACTACGGAGCTTAGTCGATCGAATGTGGTACCACCCTTCTCATGGGGTGGTCTTGGGAGCATATAGTTGTGTTATGACCACTGATGGAGAGAGACTTTCCACTAGGGATTCCTTATGTATATCTGTATGGAGGCGCAATCACACAGACATGGGTTGGTGGTGTAGGATACTAGAGACATGTGATCAAAATTATTAATTCTCTTACTTGGAGACCATATAATCAGTGCATTCACTAGGAGGAGGATGGTCAACATCTACCATATTTCCAATAGACTCAGTATTTGATTGGTTAGACAGTACAGACTTAGCATATCATAGAGTACTAATTATCTGAGTGAGTGCTCAGATAGTTTAGGGAGTGATAAGGAGTTCCCATTGGTATCATAGAGTATGATCAGTCTTCTTAAGAGGTTCCCCAATGGGGCCTATGATTAGTGTGCAGGTTGTAGCCCAAGAGATAGATTAGTTTCAGCTAGTTGAGTGGGGTGCCCCTATGAAGGTGAGAGATGTAGGGACCACAACAAAGTAAGATGCATGGTGGTTGCAACACAGGCCTACACCATTAATAGATCTGGATGTGTCTAATCTTGTGGAGAGGCTTGGAAAAGGTCCTTATGGTAGATTGTGGGGAAGAGGCCAAGGTAGAGGAGATGATCATAGCTGAGGTGGTGGACAAGGGGATGGTGGCAATGATGGGCATGGTGGATGAGGGGATGGTGAGAGAGGAGATAAGGTTTAGGGGTGATAGAGGTAGAGGAGACAGAGGCCAAGGAGATAGAGGTGGGATTCCACCTTAGATTCTGAGATGATTACCTCATATCCGTGAGAAGAGAGAATAGTAAGTTTGGATGCAACAAGAGGTGAGATTGGAGGTTTGGATGGAGGAGGTTGGGGTGGAGGAGGTTAGGATGGTGGAGTATGGGGTAGAGGAGGTTAGGGTGGATGTACACATAGGCATCGATGTGGATGTGGAAGAGGTGAGAGGAGAGGCCAAGATGGAGGTGGATGCAGAGGAGGTTGCTTGAGAGGTAGCAATCAATGTTGAGGGGTGGCAGGATGTGCCTATTAGAGAGGTCATCCTAGATATTATGGAGGAGGATGTCAAGGATAGGGGACAGGGGCCCCAAGAATATATCCAGGTGTCATAGGTGTAGGTATAGGATTTACAGGTGCAAGTTGCTCAAATGCCAACATTATAGGGTCAGGTAGCTCAACTGACCATTGATTGGGACATGGTTGTGGTATGGGCATAGTAGGCCAAGCAATAGTCACTATATTTTATTTCTACTATTAGTGGGGGTACTGTTGATTTTAGAGACCCTAGTTACACCCTGAGCGGCTCACAAAGCAAGACACACTCCCATCAAGCATAGAGTAGTGGAGAGGTGTCTCATCCAAGTAGATCCCCATATCAGTAACCTCACCATGATCATAGGGATCAGTCAAGACCATTGGGATCTGGATGTAGAGAGGGTAGGTCACCTTTTGTAGATTCACCATCTGGTGACAAAATCAACATATGTTAGGCCTATTATTGTATATAGACGTATATTTATAATCAAGCTTGTGAGCTCCACATTTTTTAGAGTTATCATGATTTTTTACTATGACATGTGCATTAATTTATATATATATATGAGATACATCATTTTTTGGAGGTGATTATATGATTTTTTGTGTTATGCATGTTTCTCATATTATGGATGCTTATGGATGCATGATGTTATGTTTATGCATTATATGTATGGATGGATGTACATGATGTATGATTTATGATTTATATCTATGTCATGATGTATGGACATTAATTTATGCTTCTATGATCTATATGTATGATGGCATCACCTGTTTAGGATATGTTTATGCCATATTTGATATGATGTTATATGTACATGATGATTCTAACATGTGATGCAAATTTATCTATCTTTTTATATTTTCCTATATAGTATGTATGACCTATATGAGATATGATGTTCTAACATGATTATGGATGCAAGATAATGCATTTCATATATTTGTTTTTGTGTTTCATAGCACACCATCAAGACAAATGTGGTACTGTCAAAAGAAATGTTAGTTTGAAGAAATAGTTAGTAAGTAGTGAAGAAACATTTAGATATCTATCATTAATCCAAATCATCATTTATATATTGATTGATATTACTTAAGCTTTCAGTAGTGCATGTTTTATCATCATAGAACTTTTTTTATGGAACAAGCATATGTATGCACACCTAAACATGAATTGTGAAGGAAGCTTTTGTTTCTGTTTGTCAAAATATTATGATATATGGACAAGTGAATAGCGTACACCAAATTGAGACAAACCTTAGTGACATTTAGTATCCATTTTTCAAATATTCAAACACATTAGACAAGGAGTGCCCTAATTCAGATTAGCAACAATAGAACCTTGTTGGAATATGTGAGGAAATAACCATAGAGTATGTTTTTTTATTAGAGGTAAAAATAGGTTTTGAAGGGGGCCTAGAACCCTTTACATCATTAAAAAATAGACCAATAGTAGCGCCCATCAGCAAAAATTCAGCCAAAAAAAGGGGCACCCAACAACAACACTAAATTCTTTTCAAAATATATGTCACCTCCATGTCGCTAGCCATAACCTTCTAAGCATCATCACAAACATCAATAATATCCTTCCCAGAAGACCCAACATGAGATTTAGCTTTGTTCCTAGTCCTTGCTCTAGGATCAACCATATTTAACTCTGAAATCAAAACAATACCTTTCTCACCACCCTTCCCAACAACACCTTCCTCCTCCATCAACTTACCAGCAACAACAACCTCTTCAGCAAGGACACTATCCTTACACTTCTTAGCACTAACCATAGGGGAAGTGACAATAGTAGACTCAAATTTACCAACAGATTTATTCACCTCCCCTCCTCTCATAATAGTATCCCAAATTTTCACCATTTGATCCTCAAGGATGAGGATTCTACCATCAAGATTTTGTTTAATTTTGAGAGTTTCCTCCGCAATAGTGTCTGCTATAGTATTTAAGGATTCAAACAACTTGTCTATCTAATTCTGGACAAAGGACCCCTCAACCTTACTAACCACACCCCTTACTTTGACATTAGTTTTATTGAGTTCATGAAAAAACCATTTAAAAAGCTTAAACAAGACAATGGACCCATCATGAGCAAATCCAATCACATCAAACAAATCTTCTCTATCAATATTGAAAACCCCTTTTCCCAAAGCATATTCCTCCTCAGAGGAACTAACCCTATCCTAACCAGCAGGGGTGTCCTTAGCTTTTTTAACAACAATCAGAAACTTGAGTTTGTGGATGGAGCTCACAATTTCCTCCACCACCACCTTTCTCTTCTTGATCCTCTCCAAATCCACATGTTGGATATCCACATCAACAGTAGCTTCCCCAGACTTATCTTTCATGTGCATAACCAGCTTGACACTCGGGGAATCATCAACAACGAGACTGCTCGCAATAGTGAGAGGATGGTCCTTTTCTAGAATTTGGCTCACGGTCCTCAAAACCCTTTTCTTCCCACTTCCTTCCCCCATAACCAACTTCTTCTTAGCAACTAGGGGCAGTGAGGAGGCCTCCCCATACAATTCATTCTTCACCTTTGGACCCCTACTTGGCACAACAACAACAACTTCTTCACTACAAGTTAAATAACCCTCACTAGTACAAGGAACCCCTTTTTACTTCTTTCATGTAGCAGGAGAATGTGGACCCGCCTCCAGGGAAGCAAGGGAATCAAGAACGTAGTCCACATCCTCCTCCAACTCAAACTATTTTTCCAAAACCAATTTCCTTTTCTTGAATTTTTTGCTGACAAGTTCCTCTTCAGACATAGTCTCATGCTCTTTAGAAAGTTTGGACTATTTACCCTTTGGGGTGACCATAGGTTTAGCAACCTCAAAAGTCTTCGCATAATCAGAGATGAGTAGAATTAACCCAACATACAAGATAGGATTTTTTAGATTCTTTTTTTGGTCCTTAAGACCCAAATCAAGAGACATCAGGAGATAGAATGAGAATGAAACCCTCTTCTTGTGTTGAAAATGTTAAGCAAGATAAAATGGTATGCATTAATCATAGAAAAATGACCTTCCAACATAATGTAACACATAATCTCCTCCGCAACATCCCCCCATAATTCCTTATAGAACTTCTCTGATATCCTTCACTCCTTGTAGTCCTCAAATCCTTCTCTTCATCATCTTTGAAAAATATTTTCATAGCGGTCTATACCTCTTTTTTATCCCTAAATACTTTCATGTCATCCATAGGCAAACCAATTATACTAGCAATAAATTCTTCATTAACCTTAAATTTCATCCCATAAAGCTTTAGCACTCTGTCATTCCATCCTTCCACAAAAAGATCCATAACCTGAGGGCTATTACCATGGAGTTTCTCCAAGTATGGTGTTAACTCTCCCTTTTCCAACACTTTCCATACCTCCTTCCTCTTCTTATCAACTTTGTATGAGGAGGGTTCAACACAATTTTTGTCTCCACCCATCCTACCATAATTAACTATAACCAGCTTGAGGGTTCCAAGCACTGAACAAAGAAGACTCTGGAAAACAATACAAAGACCACCTAGAATCTGTGTGAGACCAAAGATGGAGTTGGGGATAATAATGACCTTAAAGTTCCATTTTCTATGACACCCAGCTCCAATACTAATCTCTTGATTCAAATCTTGCACACCATCCTTTCTCATCACAATTAGCCACGTGAATAAATGCATGCACACCATAATGAGAAGTTGATCGAATTAAAATCAGCAATCATGGTTCAAAGTAGCAATATCCTCTATAGGAAGACGGTCATTAAGACCCCACTCCCTAAATTCTTTAACACCAATGTTAGCAAAAATTTTTGCTAACCCATTACCTTCTCTTAAGATGTGTGATATATAAAACTCATCAAAGGATTTCAAAATATCTATCGAATCTCTTATCAAAGAATCAATAGTCCAAGAGGGGGGCATGTAATTTTTCAAATTATTTATGATATTCAGAGAGTCCCCCTCCAACCACACTTTCCTATAGCCTTTAGTTTGAGCCAATTTGAGACCATGATAGGCTATAGCCGCTTCCATATAGTGGTTTGTCTGGGTTCCCAAAGGGAGCGCCACTGCCAAAATGAGCCTACCATTAGAGTCTATGATCACTCCTGCACAACCAGCAAGTCTTAGATTCCCTTTAGCAAACCCAACCTTCCGGAGGAGCTTTCCAAACAACATCTTCTCTAGGAGTTTTACCCTTAGTAATTGGGAGGGAAATATCACAAGACAACTTCCACTTTTTAGAAATCTAGATATCATAGGGGCTAAGATTTATCTTCAACCCATTCTGAAAAGTGATCCCAGCCAAAAAAATTTCTTTAATAGAAGCACATATTTTGTAAGCCACATAGATAGCAAGGAGGGTAGAATATTTAAAAATTCTATTATTTCACTCAAGCCATACACCCCAAGCAATGTGTGGAAGGGAAAGAGACCACAAAATTTGAAGAGTAGGATTGGGTGAGGGGCCAATTCATTGAGACCACAACTCATTTATAGATCCAAGAAACACCCAACTTAAATTCCAAAGAGATATCAAATGGGCCCAAACCATTCTAACATAACTGCATCCAATCAGCAAATGACAAGCATTTTCGGCTTCTTTTTCACATAGAAAACACCTAGTAAGCATCACAAAACCTCTTTTGACCAAATTGTCAGTAATTAATATTTTATTCTGGAAAAAAATCTAGAAGAAAATATTAACCTTAAGAATCAATCTAGAGGACCACACAGAAGCCCAAAAAGGAGTTGAGCCAATAAAGGAATCATTAGAATGAAAGCCAAAGCAACTAAGTAGTTGTCATTAGAGGAAGGCTTCCAAACAAAATTATCTAGAGAAGGGGAAGAGGGAATGTGTACGAGAGATATAGCCTTAAAAAAAATCTACAAAATAGGTTCAACCTCATGCAACTTCTTCCAACAACCTCCCTCAATATAGTTAGCAACCCGTCTACCAAACTATCGCACATCGTACACAAAGATCCATGAAAGGTTGGTCCCAAGGCCCATCTTTGAGGGGCCTATTTCCAAACCAATTATCATCCCAAAACAAGATATTTCTACCATTCTCCAATTGCCAGTAGAGACCCTTGGCCACAAGCTTACGAGCCTTAACAATACAATTCCAAAGATCAGAACCAAACAGAGGGTTAAACTCTTGAGAAAAGAACCCCCTTATCCCATCATTACCATGTAAGTACTTGCTCCAAGCAATTTTTTCCCATTCACTCTTGGCCTCCAAAAGGTTCCACAACTACTTACCAAGGAGGGCATTATTAAAAGATCTAATTTTACAAATCCCAAGCCCACCAGCCTTATTAGGTCTGCAAACATCATCCCAAGAAACCAAGTGAATCCTTCTCTTTTCCTCCACCCTAGACCAAAGGAATTTTTTTTGAATATTTTCCAAAGTATCCACAAACTTCCTAGGAATATGAATAAGACTAAAAGCATAGAAAGGAAGATTCTGCAAAGTAGATTTAATAAGTTGAACTTTCCCTGCTTGGATCAATAGAGCACCCTTCGATCTGGCCAATTTAGAGTTTAATTTATCAATCATACCCCTCCAAAAAGAATTAGGAACTTTAGAACACAGGGGAAGACCTAAATAAGAAGCAGGAAGTTCACCAATCTGGCATTGCAGGATTCTAGCAATTTTCTCCTGTCCATGTATTAGAGTGTTAAAAAAGAAGAGAATACTCTTAGGAAAGTTAACCTTCTACCCCAAAGCAACTTCATACCTCTATAAGATCAACTTGAAAACCTTGGCCTCCTTTATGGACAACTGCCCAAGCATGAGAGAGTCATCCACAAACTACTATGAGAGCAAATAAGATTACTAGACGAAGGGGCAAGTCTAAAGATCACACCAGAATTAATAGATATTTGAATGAGATGACCCAAGGATTCCACCATTATAATGAACAAAAATAGAGAAATAGGATCCCCCTACCGCAAACCCCTCAAGCAATCAAATATAGGAGATGGGGACCCATTAATGAGAACAAAGAATCTTAGAGTAGAGATAAGTTGAAGCATGAGGGCCACCCATTTCTCCCCAAATCCAAAAGAAGTTAAAATATTTGAAAGAAACCCCTAATCAACTCTATCATAAGCTTTAAGTAAAACTTTAGTATAAATCCAACATTGTTATTGACAGAAAGAGAATGAATATTCTCATGTACAAAGAGAATAGAATCTAGAATTTTCCTACCAACCACAAACCCATTTTGCTGAAGTAAAATGATAAGAGGCAAAATTCTTTGTAATCTAACTGCTAGAACATTGGAGAAAATCTTATAAATCATATTGCATAAGTTGATAGGATGGAATTCATAAAAAGAGGAAGAACCAAGCTTCTTAGGGACTAGAACAATAAAAGAGGAATTCAATTTCCCAAAAGGATTGAAAGAAAAACATCAGGAAACCATCTGGCCTCGAAGCCTTGTTACCTTCAAAATAAAAAATAGTAGACTGAATTTCTTCCGCCGATGGAATGCAAACCAACTGCTTATTCATATCTTCATCCAAGTTCTGGGGAATATCCCTTAAAAGATCCTCTTTACAAGCCAAATCAAGCTCCCCCTCCATTGAAAGCAACTGAGAGAAGTAAGAGGAAGCAACAAATCATCATCCTTTTCCAACACTTAATTATTGAAATTGATCCGATTCATACAATTATTAGCCCTATGTTTAAGAGTAGAGAGGTGAAAGAACTTGGAATTCCTATCCCCACTTTTAAGCCACATAATCCTCGAATGTTGTTTCCATAATTCCTCCTCCTTTTCCAAAATGTTGTGCAACCTGTATAGCAAGATATTTTCCTTCTGCATCAGGGCATGATCATACCTAGACAATTGGATCGAAAGTTGCACATCCTGAAGCTCCTTAGTAAAACTCTCTTTTTCCATAAACATATGACCAAAGGAAGTGCAATTCCACTTTCTAACATTTTCATTAACATTGACAAGCTTTTTAACAACTCTAAACATAGTTGAACCATCCACCTAGATGTTTCACCATTCCTTAATCAAATTCCCTAGGTTGGGATGACATGTCCACATTTTTTTCAAATCTAAATGGAAATTTTTTCTTACCCCCCAGAAAATCCACTGATAGAGCCAAAGGGAAATGATCTAAGCCCAATCTAGATAAAGTAGAAAGTGAATAGGAATAACGAACCAACCACTCAGGGGTAATGAGAGCATGGTCAAGCTTAACCTGGATCAGGGAATTCCTCACTCTCCTATTCGACCAAGTAAAAGATGCCCCTTTCAAGTCCAAATCAAGAAGAGCAGAGTCATTAATAAGACTCATCAAATCAAATCTACTCTCATCCACCAACTATGAACCACCCATCTTGTCAGCATCATGCAAAGGAGTACTGAAATCTCCGATAACCAGCCAATTATCAATATTGTTCAAAACTTTAAATGAGGACCAAATTTTCCCATAATATTTTTCTAGCACTCTTACAATTCAAAGCATAAATATTTAAAAGAGTGTAGAAAAATATATCACATAAATAAGTAAAGGAAGTAGTCACATGATTACAATCTTTAAAAATTTCAGCTCCCTGGATCACTCTAATATTCCAAAAAGTAACAATCCCTCCTGATGCCCCAACCACATCATAACAATGCATACCACAGTCCTTAAAGAGCTTATTCTTTAACCTAGAAAACTTATCCAAACTCATTTTAGTTTCTTGGATTAACACAATATAAAGGAAATGATCTCTTGCTAGATTAGCCAGAAGATCATGCTTGTGAGGGTGATTTAATCCCCTCATATTATAGGAAATGATCTCCATAAGAACTTGTTGGACGTGCTCTTAGAGCACATATCCAGTAGGGTTCTCTGCGTCCCATCAGCAATTTCCATTTGAATCTCCTTATCCCTAGAAAAATTAGCAAGAGATCTTCCTCTACCACACGGTTCAAACCCACAATCTGACCTTTGACGGTTCCTAGTCACCACTCTCAAAGAGGGAGAATGGTTTTTCCTGTTGCACCTACGAACCTAAATGTAAGGAGGATTTTCTGGGTCCTCTTGTTCCCCAAAATCCTTAGTTTCAAGCATCACTTCCAAACCATCAGCCTTCAAACCATCCTCATGCACTTGAGTCACCCCTGAGGGAAAAGATCTAACCTCATCACACCCAGAGACCTTATCATCCTTAACAACCTCCAACTGAGTTGCTTCCAAAGATTCCACCAAATAACTAATAGGGGAAGACTTATCCTCTTCACCCTTCCCAACCGCCTTGTTCACTTCTTCCAAAATCAGCTAAACTTCTAGAATGTCAGCCTTGTCCTCCAATGCAAGGTCCTCTTTAGTAGCCACCACATTCTTAGACATGGCCAAATCCCCTTTCTTCATAGGCTCCACATCTTGTTCCAGATATTTCTCCTTTTCTCTCCACTACTTAGTAATCTATTTCGACACCTTGAGAGGACACTTTTTGGCCCAATGGCCAAATTTTTTACAATGGAAGCAAGCAAAGATATTTGATTCAAATTCAATCACTTTCTCCTACACCCAAAATTTGGAGTTAATTTTTATCATAGTGGGTAGATCAGTTGATTACTCCACATTTACACAGAATCTGGCATAAACCAACCTCTTCCTAGAGGCTGTCATTTGGTCAACCAAAAGAAAACATCCAAAAGTGCTTGCTATGCCTTTGAACACTTCTTCATCCCATAATTCCATTGGAAGGCCAGGAAGAAGAACCAAACCAAAGCAACCAAAAAGGAGCACAAGTTCGGGTTGAAACCTGGTTCCCACTTTTTAAGCATTAGAGATGACTTTCTAATAAACCAAGGGCCTCCCATCAACATTGAAACCAAATCATCTTCACAGTTAAATGTGAAAGAGAAGAAACCTTTAGCCATGTCCGAGCTACATCAATCTATCCCTTAGGTTTCCACCAATTTAAAGCAAACTTGCAAACCAACTCAATATGAGGTCGAGAACCAACAAATTTACCCAGCAAAGCCATAGCCATATTGGACATACTTTTATCAACAATACAGTCTAGAACAGAAATAGAGTACTCTCCAATTTTTGCATTAGCAATAAATGGCACTAGAGAAGTACTCTTACCTTTGGGATTCACTCCAAAAAAATTCTTCCACTTAAGAGTAGAGCTCGATAGGAAGTTAGACTTAGTCTTATCAACCCCAAGACCCATTGCATTAGGAGTCCCATCGACACCATCAGAAGACAGGCGTAGCCCCAACTTTTTAGTCTCGAGATTCTCTTTTTCAGAGGACACTAGGGAGTGCGCAAGACACATGTCCACCGAAGCCCCTTTCCCATTAGAATGAAAATTAGCAACTAAAGGGGACCCAAAATGCTTACTTGTCATAAAGGACTCACCTGACATCACCCTCCCATCAGTAAATTGTCCTTCATTAACTCCTATAGTAGCATAAGGAAATCCTACCCTTTCAAAATTTGAAAATCCTCCACCACTATCGCCACCACCCAAAGAGCTCTCCATGACTAAGATCTCATTTTTAATAATATAAACATAGAGCATGTTTATCCTATTGTAATAAAGCAATTACTAATCTTTGAATTGAACAAAAAAAAATTATTATGCTAGATGGAATCCTAATCACACACAAGGACCTTAGTTGCCCCAGTGATGTTACCAAGACAAACCACAAACAAAAATCAATAGAAAGAAATGCCATGATCCATCATTTCTCCCTCATCACTTGTGGATATCATTGATTAGCTTAGGAATATGACATAAAATAAATCAAATAAGATAAGACTAAACTAGACCAAATGATTCAACAACTATGTAGATCTTTTTATCCACTGATAATTGTTTAATATGTTTTCAAAATATTATGATTGTTTTAAGGAGTGAGACATTTCATGTAAGATGATTATTCTGGCTTTGATAATACAAAATCCTAGAAAATAAATGATTTTTGATAAGATAGGTAACATTTTTAATGAATTGATTAGCCTAGTTGAGAACTAGTTTAGGTAGTGTTGTCTATTGTTTCATGATTTTGTTAAGATCGGTTTTGTGTAGGATAATCTATTTGTTTGTGTACAACATGTCAATTTTTAACAAAGAATAGATTTATATCATGATGAAAGTATTAGTTTGATGGATCTTAGGGGATTGACCAATGCCTCGGGGGCTCATCAATGATGGCCTTACCTACATGACACACATAGAGACAATGTAGTTTGAATGACCTTGATAAGTGATAGTTTATTCTAGAAATGTGGACTATGGTTGAAGATTTGATGAAGACGAACCCTAAGGGACTGACCTATGCCTTGGGGGCTTATTAGTGATTCACCTTGCCTACATACACACAGAGGCAACATAGTTCAACACTTGATTTTAACATTGTTTTTGGTATTTTGATATTTTATGACTGTTTTGAAGTTTTCAAAGGATATTTGAATGTATTTGATTTTTTTTAATGTTTCAATGTTTTTTTGTTTTGTGATAATGTCCTCAGATACCATGTGTAAGATCCTTTTGAAACCCGTAGGTCAAGGATTTCCCCCAGTCTAAAACAAGACTAATTATTATAAATAAAAGGATGAAAATGGTATGCATTTTGACGCTAAATGTTTTTGAACAAGAAAAATGAGAGAGGAGCTGAATCAGTTGTCTCAAACATTGACATTTAAAGCTTTCACCAGAAATTAAATCAATCACAAATCCTTTATTCTGCCAATATGATTAATCATTAAGTGCAAAGGCAGGAACTAAAAAGCATCACACATACACAATAACACCAAATTTACATGGAAAACCTAATAAGGGAAAAACCACAATGAGGATTAGCTCACAACATAGAGAATATCAAAATCTATTACAAAGGGTCACTTCTAGAGAAGGCTCACTGCCAAAATAGGACTCATTGTCTGAATTCAGACTCACTTTCCAACAAGGGTTAACCACCTGCAGGGCTCACTACCACATAGATACAAAGAAGATAGAACAGATTTGTTACACAAAGAAAAAAAGTCTCAATGCAATAGATATTTCCACCATGGTTCACTCAAGCACTTCCAAACATACATGAATGATAGAGTACACCTTCATCTCACTACTTCCAAAAACTCAGCAATTAGACTTTGCACTGATATGCACCAACTCACATTACATACACACTAATTTGCATCTATCTCGCATCTATCTTGCTCTATTTATTTGCACACCTTTCACTAATATCTCATCTTGTATTTATACCATCTTCAACTTTGAAATATATCCAAAGTCAACCATACAAATTCAAATTAGGTCAACACCAAAACATTCTAGGGTGGAATTAGAATGAGGGAAACCTAAACACACACTTCAACATGCTTCCATAAGCTTCGAAAGTAGTGTTATACACAAGGTTGGCCAACTAGTGTAAAAAATATAAATCAATTAAGCACATGCAACCTTAACATGATCCAATCCTTCTAGATAACAAAATTATCTTCAACATGATCATATCAGCTTAACTCTAGAATTGCAAGTCACAAGAATCAAACAAGAATAAATCTGGAGCAACCACATTTCTCCCGGACCTCAGCTAGATACATTGAAAAAAATGATTCACAACTGGTGAACACAACTCACACTATACAATGATCCAAAAGCCCAAATCATGGATATAGAAACTTCCAATAACCATGAATAATACATAAGATCCCTATCAGCATAGAAAAAAATCCTAGAGTGAAACCCAGAGCAACCATTGAACACTTGCAACCTTTTTCCTTTACAATTTTCTCAATATCTTTGACATATACAACCAATAACCATTATCCATGACATTAATGACAATAGCAACTAGTTGAGAACTAGTTAACCAGTTGACATCAATGACAACATCTTCATCATACTTCCTTCATACTTGCAACAATCTCCCCCTTTGTCATTGATGGCAACACATGATGTGAAAAACCATCAAAGACAACACAACACTTTTGAACACACTTTCCATTATTTTTCTTTTTGTTTCTCCCCATTAGTAGATAACCTTTTTCACATGATACTTCTCTCTTCTTTTTTCACATCTCTCTCTCCCCCTTTGACATCAATGGCAAAGGCATAGGATGTTTTACACTGATTTCCCCTTTGATATTAAGAACAAAATACTCTTTAAATGAAAACACATGACACTACCTACTCCCCCTAAGAGGTAGCCACCAAAACATTAGTCTAGAACAAAGATAGATCCTTATATCCATGAGATTGATGCATCTCCATATGCATCTAGTTCAAGAAAGGAGGTGCAATAACCCCTAACTTCTCCTGAAGATACTCAAAAGTATCTTTAGGAAGAGCCTTCATAAATATCTCATCCACTTGATCCTTCATAGGTACATACTCGAGTGTTAATTCATTATTCACAACCTTCTCTCTCAAAAAGTGATACCTGATAGATATATGTTTTTTTCTTGAGTGTATCATTGGATTCTTTGAAATGTTAATTGCACTTGTGTTATCACAAAAGATAGAAATAGGATCATCATACATTACTCTAATATCTTTCAATGTTAGTATCATCTACAAAACTTGTGTATAGCAAGAGGTTGTGGCAATATGCTCAACTTCTGCAATGGATAAGGAAATTGAATCTTTCTTTTTACTCAACCAAGCCACCTATCTACAACCAAGAAAGAATGCACCACCACTTTTACTCTTTATGTCATCTATACAACCATCCCAATTTGCATGTGTGTAAGCACTTAGTGTAAAATCAATATCCCTAGGATACCACAAGCCATAATCTAGAGTTCCATTCAAATATCTGAATATCCTTTTAATAGCAGCAACATGTGTTTCTTTAGGGTCTTCTTGAAATCTTGCCACAAGAAAAACTACATGCATAATATGTGGTCTAGTAACAGTCAAATACAAAAAATCTCTAATCATAGATCAATACATGCTTTGATCATCCTTAGGTGAATAATCATCTTTATTCAATTTGCAACTAGTCACCATAGGAGTGCATACCAGTTTGGAACCATCGATCCCAAACTTCTTCAACATTTCTATTGCATACTTTGACTGTGAAATAAAGATCCCTTTCTATGTTTGATTAATTTGTAGCCCAAGAAAGAAATTCATCTCTCCAAACATTTACAAATTGAATTCTTTTTTCATTTCTTTAGTGAACATCTTGCACATAGTTTCATTTCCTCCAAAGATAATGTCATCAACATATACAACCACTATCAAGATTTTTTCATTTTCACTCTTAAAATAAAGATTACTATTTTTCGTACCTTTGTTGAAACCTTGTTGAATCAAATATTTGTCTAATCTTGCATACCAAGCTCTAAGAGCTTTCTTTAATCCATATAAAGCCTTCTTCAATCTACAAACCATATCTGATTGATCTAAAAACTAAAATCCTTTTGGTTATTCCATGTAGACCTCTTCCTCTAACTCACCATTCAAGAATGTAGACTTAACATCCATCTGATAGACCTTGAAATTTTTATGAGAAAAAAAACTTATGATAGCTTCCATTCATTCCACCAGAGCAAAAGTCTCCTAAAAATCTATACATTCTACTTGTGAGTAACCCTTACACACAAGTATTGCTTTACTTTTAACTACTTCTCCATTCTCATTCAACTTTTTTTTGAATACATGTTTTGATCCAATTATGTTTTTGTCTACCAGTCTAGGGACCAATGCCCAAGTTTGATTCTTCTCAATTTGCATAATTTCCTCTTTCATAACTTCCATTCAATACTCATCTTTACATGCTCCACTTACGATCTTTTGTTCAATCTCAAAAAGTAAACACAAATTTATCTCACTAGAAGCAACTCTGCTTCTTGTCAATACTCCTTTCCTTTTGTCTCCAATGATTTTTATTTTCTGAATGATTTTTCTACACATATTTAGGTTTTTTAGGGGACATTACTGAAGCTTCTTCTTCTTCATTTTTCTTTTGTTGTTTTTCCATAACTTCTTCAATTCTTACACAATCAAGTTCATCAGATACATATCCATCAACTTCAATTGAATTCTTCATTGCTTCATTGACCTTAACATTTGTTCCTTCTACAATCTTTCTCATTCTTTTATTGAAACATTTGTAAGCTTTTTCTCTTAGTAGACTATCTAGATAAGATGCCTTCATCACTTCTAGCATCAAACTTCCCTAAATTTTCTTCATCCCATTTGATATAAAATTTTCTTCCAAATACCTTGAAATACTTAACAATAGGAATTATTCCACACCATATCTCATAGGGGGTCTTAGTACTATTAACTCTTGCTTGAACTCAATTAAACACATAGACAACATTGTGAATGGATTCTCTCAAATAAAATTCTGGTAAACTAGCTTTAGTAATCATTGATCTAGTTGCTTCTTGAATTGTTATGTTTTTTCTTTCAACAACTCCATTTTGTTGAAAATTTCTAGGAGCAGACAACTATCTTTTTATTCCATGAACTTCACAAAACATATTAAACTCATGGGAGGTGAATTCACCACCTCGATCAGACCTCAAGCATTTTATTCTAAAATTCACTTCACTCTCTCCCATAACTTTTAATGTCTTGAATCTATCTAATGCATCATATTTCTCTCTAAGAAAAGTAACCCATGTATACCTAGAGTAATTATCAATCAAAATCATAAAGTACCTTTCACCTTATAGGTTTCTCACTCTTGTAGGACCACAAAGATCTATATGAATCAAATATAGTATTCTGGTAGTAGATTGTTCCTTTAATATGAAGTTGTTTTTCTTTTGCTTTCCAAACTAACAATTCCTACAAATAGCATTTACAGGCTTTCTAATCCTCGGTAAATCTCATACAGCTTGCATTGCACTGATCCTTGTCAAGTTATCAAAATTCATATGATACATTCTCTAATTCCATAACCAATTGTCATTATTCTAAGTCATAAAGCAACATCCATCAACACCCTTTTGCTAATATATATTTCCTTCAGACTTCTTTCTTGTAGCAATCACTGTTCTATATCCTTTCTTGATTTCACATCTCTCATCCTTAAATACAAGATTATATCCTTTTTTACACATCTTTACGACACTCAAGAGATTATGTCTTAAACCCTTATCATAGTATACATCATCAGTATTATGCTTGCCATCAAAACTTACTAAACCTATCCCACAAATTTTAGCACCACTATCATCTCCAAACATAACTAAGCCTCCATCATATTTTTCAAGTTTAACAAACTTACTCTTGTGACCAGCCATGTGATGTGAACAACCACTATCAACAACCCAATAGATCTTTTCTTGTTTAGCATGTAGGGTAGAGATTACAGTATTTTCATCTTTCTCTTTCTCCGAAGGAAATTCCTTCACCTTAATTTCAGATTTAGCAAAAGTAGGTTCATCTTTTATAGCCAAGAACAAGTATTCACTGTCATCAAAGTCTCCATAATCAAACTCTTCATCAGAAATACTAGCATTCTCATTCACATAATATGCTTTGTTGATCTTTTTTCCTTTTTTTTCTTTTTCAAATCTTTGTTTGTTCCCCTTATCTCTTTCCAGACATCTCAAAGCATAATGACCTATTCCTCCATAACTAAAGAATTTAAAGGGTAACTTACCTTCATACTTGTCAAAGCCTTTCTTCATCTTTCTCACAAAGTTAGCTTCTACTTCATCAAGATTCTCTTCATCTATATCTTCAACTCTCGTAGCTTTGAAGGCAGATTCTAATTTGGATCCAGTTCTCAAATTTGGTTTTCTCATCATATAAGATGTTGGAGTTCCCAATAACTAATCTTTAGTATAAGTCATGTAATCCACATATTCTTCAATAGCAGATACCTTTTCACTATATGAATCAAGGAGAGTTTTAAGAATCTTCTTCATAATCTTGGATTCATCTATTATAGCACCAAGTCTTTGCATTGTAGCTACTAGATCATCCACTCTCTATACATAAGATTTAATGTTCCCATCTTCAAACATATGCAGGACCTCAAACTGTGCCTCCCAATTTTGCAACTTTGATTCTTTGACCTTTTCATCTCCTTGGTGCATCTTTTCTAAAGCATCCCAGACTTCTTTAGAAATCTTTAGATTTTGAACTTTAATCAACTTGGAATGTGAAAGACTATTCTTCAAAGTAAATTTCACCTTATTTTTTTCTTATTGCACCTTGATTTCATCAACTATAATCAAGCTATTAGTCAGAGAAGTGTAGGTAGTTTTATAAGCTTTTTCAACATCATATCCACAATAATCTAGATATACTTCCATATTTATTTTTCAGATAGCATAATTTGTTCCATCAAACCTAGGACATTCAAAAGTGATCTTGCTTGCAATCCCGGACCCTCCTTAAGTAGTTAAGCTTCTCTCCAAGGAACCAAGCTCTGATACCAATTGTTGAACAAGACAACTGAGAGGGGGTGAATCAGTTGTCTCAAACTTTAACCTTTAAAGCTTTCACCAAAAATTAAATCAATCACAAATATTTTATTCTACTAATATGATTAATCATTAAGTGCAAAGGAAAAAACTAAAAAGCATCACAAATACACAAGAACACTAGATTTACGTGGAAACCCAATAAGGGAAAAACCAGAGTGAGTATTAATTAGCTCACAATATAGAGAATATCAAAACCGATTACAAAGGATCACTACTAGAGAAGGATCACTGCCAAAATAGGACTCACTACCAGGATTAGGACTCACTTTCCAAGAAGGGTTAACCACCCGAAGGGCTCACTGCCACATAGATATGTAAAGAAGATAGAAGAGATTCATTACACACAAAAAAAGTCTCAAAGAAACAAATATTTCCACCATGATTTGCTCAAGCACTTGCAGACATGCAAGAATGATAGAGTACACCTTCAGCTCACTAATTCCAAAAACTCAATAATTAGACTTCGCATTGATCTACACCAACTCACATTACAAGCACAATGATTCACACATATCTTTCTCTATTTATTTGCACACCTTTCACCAATATCTCATCTTGTATTTATACCATCTTCAAATTTGAAACATATCCAAAGTTGGCCATACAAAAGTAGTGTTATACATAAGGTCATCCAAACTAGTGTAAAACACATAAATCAATTAAGCACACGTAACGTTAACATGATCCAATCCTTCCAAATAATAAAATTATCTTCAACATGATCATACTAGCTTAACTCTAGAACCACAATTCATAAGACTCGAACAAGAAGAAATTTGGAGCAACTACATTTCTCTGAGACCTTAGCCAGATACACTGAAAAACATAGTTCACAACTAGTGAACATAATTTGCACTGTACAACAATCTAGAAGCCCAAATCTTGGATATAGAAACGTACAACAACCATGAACAATACCTCAGATCCTCATCAACATAGCAGTAAATTTTGAAGCAAAAATTGAAGCAACCACTGAACACCTACAACCTTTTTCCGTTACAATTTTCTCAATATCTTCAACATATATATCCAATAACCATTATGCATGACATCAATGACAAGAACAACTAGTTGAGAACCAATTAACTAGTTGACATCAATGACAACACCTTCATCATACTTCCTTGATACTTGCAACAATCTCCCCCTTTTTCATGGAGAAGACATTTAACTAGAGTTGGGGGCACCATCCAACTCTTTGAGAATAGCTTCCCAAGATAGTTTTCCTTCATCCTAGATCCCTTTCGCTTTGACTAGTGTTTTTTGCAGTGATTCCAGTTAAACCAAGCATTCTTCTCCTTCTTCCAGAGTGGATGGGTTAAGTTTTATCTTATCAATTTTTTCTACATCTAGTAAAGCATATGACACAAGAATATGTCTAGACATAACCAGATCACCGAGCTAACCAAACTATCTTATTGCATCATCTTTCTTCCTTTATAGAGTGAAGAACGTGTTTTGTAGGTCTATAATAGAAGTCCAGGCAGTATAAAAATTTTCATCTAAAATTTTGTAGGCTCAGGAGGCATGCTCTAGTTGATACTCTATTGAGTCCATTAAATATTTGATGCCTCTAGTGGCATCATGCCACCACATGCAGTCTACTAACAATATTTGTGCTTCCTCTTCATAGTCCTCTACCTCTTTCATACTTTACAATACCTTTCTATGTGAAATTTCACATCTATCCTGTAGCTCAAATACTCTTTTCTCCAAAATTCTTGATTATGCTTCTTTCTCAATTTGCAGCTTAAGACCATAGGAGTATTCTTTGATTGAATCAGTATCCCTTGGTCTTCCTTGTGCAATGCAATGCTTGGGTTTGTGATATGGCTTAACCACCTCCTTTGGATCTTATATAAATTTGGCGGTTGTATTAGGCATTAATAAGTTGACCTTTTGATGCAATGACAACTACCAATGTAACAAATTTTAATCAATCTCAAGCCATGAGAAGAGGTGAGAAATATTTTATTATGAAAGATCATATGCTTGGGTTATTATGGGTAGAATCTGATACAATAGTGATAGATGGTAGAGCAATAGCCAACTACACATGGCATTTGTTTTCCAAGTCTTCATCATGGTGCTTATCCAGAGCACCACCAAAATGGTTTTCACTATAGGATGAATTATTTATCTTTCTCTTTTCTTTTCTTATTTTCATTTTTTTAATTTTTTGCTTTTCCACTAGATCTCCAAAGATCATGTATAGTACCTCCAAAGATGCATTTTGTTGATTGTATTAGGTAACAGTTCACCTACAAACGTGGTTAGTTGATAGACAATGGATCCATATGTTGTGGTGATGATATAAGGACCTAACCAATTAGGCTCAAACTTGCCTAGTTTTTCTCTTTCTTATTGGTTTTTAGGGTTCTCTTTCAAGTTGGTGTAAGGGCACCTAGTCAAGTTGTGCAATTTTGGTATAAGGTTAATTTTTTGTGTTGTTGAGTCTAAATGTGATGTAATAAGGTCATAATAGAACATTTTCCAAGTATTGAGTCATATTGAGTCAGTTCTAGGTAAAGTTGTCATATTTTGTAATTGTTGCAAATGGTTCTTCAACAACTTTGCAATTTTTGTCTTATGTGGAAGTTCAACAGTTAGGAGGTTTTGAAAGGTAGTTAGGATAGTTTTTTTTGGTGGGAAAAGACTTTAAAAGGTCAAGAATGTTTGATGGTCAGTTTGGTTGGTGTAAAATTTGAATTTGAAATACATATACTCTATTTTTCTTGTGTTTACATTGAAAATCTACTGCTCCAACATATAGTATGGCCTTGGGCGGCCTATAGATGAAAATTTGTGCACTTGAATTGATGGAGAATTGAATTAACTTTTTTTGGTTTTTGTTTCATAGAGTTTCATTGAGTTTCAAGGTTTTTATTACATTTTTTTCTATTGACTGCCAAGAAGCCCTAAATTTGAGGGTTTAATAGAGTAAAATGGAATTATAAGCCATTCCCCAAGTGAAAAATGTTCTAAGTTGGTGGAATGGAATATTTAGATGTATTTTTTTGTTTTATTTGGTTTGCAGGGGTAGGGGAGGCATATTGATAAAGTTGGAGTGATGCCCTAGTTGTTTTCATTCATGTTTTAAGCAAAGAATGGTGGATAAGAGTTGGAGTTTGGTGAAAAGGCATTCATAAAGAGTGGGAATTGGTTTGGGTAGCATGTGTAGACCCTATAATATGTGTTTGGGGTGTTGGTAAGGTGAAATAAGGCTAGGAGTTTGTAAATCCAATAAGCCCTCTTGTGAACAAGCCTAAATAGGCCTAAGTAAAGGTTTTGTGGTTTGATGAGTTTGTGGGTGTTTCATTTGTCAAAATTTGTTGATTCAGACCTTTTGTGACCATTTAAGAGCACTGGAATAAAGTTTGGTGATTTGGGGATTGAGTTTCATAAGGTTGCTTTGTAAAACAAGGTTAATTAAGCCCACTTCCAGCGTAGTAGTCAATTTTAGGAGGTGAAGGTTTGAAACAAGTGTAAGAAAAAATTAGATATGTCAAAGAAGGCCATAAAGGGTATCTATAATGTCAATTTTTTTTGTGGGTTTGAAATTTCTTTTGAAATATGTGAAGAAAATTCACTATTTGATGAGCTACAAGGGTATATGAAGAAATTATGAAACAACACCAAGTTAGGGTTTTTAAGATTGAATGATTGTCCAAAATAGATTGAATTGTGATTATTTGAAGATCTCCTCCCCTGATTTGTATCAATTGGTATTAGAGCATAGGTTTTGATCTTTTGAGGGAAACAGGTTGAAGTTTGAAGAGGAAAAAGTTGTAATTTGAAAGGACAAGATGCCTCCTAAAGGAAGTGGAGTTATTGCTATGGGAATTAGGATGGTGAAAGAGTCTCAAGAATTAGTATTAGCCAAACTTCTAGCATTGGAAACAAATCAAAGGAGAGGAAAGGCCACTAAAGAGGAAAGTGACTGAGAGGAAGAGGAAGAGGGTGAGAATGAAAATCCTCCAAGAGGAGTCCAAGGTGATGATGAGTTGGACCCTAATGAAAGAAGGATGGTGAAGATGTTGAAGGCTATCAAAGGAGATGCTTTTGAGGTGAAAATAGATTTGCCAATGTATAGTGGAAGTTTGAATGCAGAAAAAGTGTTAGACTAGATTGATGCAATAGACAACTACTTTGAATATAAGGAGGTAGCAAATGATTAGAAGGTAAAATTTGCTAAAACAAAATTGAAAGGCCCTACCCTAACTTGGTGGAACTATGTGCAGGAGGAGAGATTGAAAAAGGGCAAAGCAAAAATAAGTTCATGGGATAGGATGGTGTCAAAGATCAAGAGTCAATTCTTGCTAGGAGATCATGCAATTCAAACGTTTAGGAAGTTGAAAAACTTAAAGAAAAAGGAAATGTATGCCATGGCTTACACAAAGGAATTTCACAAATTAAGCACTATAGTTGGTCATGTTGAGGATGAGACTGAAAAGATAGCAAGGTATATGAATGGATTGAGATTTCAAATTCAAGATGAAATGAGTATGGTTACTCCTAAGACAATTGAAGAATGTTTTTAGTTGGCTGCTAGGGTAGAAGAGAAGTTAAAAAGAATGCAAGAAAAACAAGGAAGAGGCAAAGGAAACACTAATAGAGGAAGAGGTTCAAGGCAGTCCAATGAAGACCAAGAAGATGCAAGTAAAATCAAAGACCAAGTTGTTGATCAAAGAGGTGGATTTAGAGGCAGTGGATCAGATTTTAGAGGAAGATTTGGTGGACAAGGTAGAGGTTCAAACACATTTTTAGGAAGATGTTATCATTGCAATCAATTTGGCCATCAAGCATGGAAGTACCTGGAGAAACAAGCTTCTACTTCAACTGGTGGTGAAAAGAGAGTTCAATTGGTGTAAGAGGATGATGATGAGAGTGTCAACTCTTCAATGTAATATGGTGCTCCATAAGTTAGAGAATCTTTGATGGTTAGAAGAACACTTCTCAAAGCGTCAAAGGAGAAGGAGCCATAGCAAAGAAGAAAAAATTTCAAGACCACTTGCAAGTGCATGGGAAAGGTATGTAAAGTTGTAATAGATTTTGGAAGCATAGATAACATGGTGTCTATTGAAATGGTTGATAAACTTAAGTTGGAAAAGATACCACATGATACACCTTATAAAGTGTCTTGGTTGAATGGGAGTCAATATGTTTTGGTGAATGAGCAAGCTTGGGTTGAGTTTAATATGGGTGGATACAAAGATAGGATTCTATGTGATGTTTTTCCTATGGATGTGTGTCATTTGTTGCTAGGGATACCATGGCAATGTGATAGGCATGCAATATATGATGGTAGGAACAATACTTATGAGATTGAAAAGGATGGAATCTCTTTGACTTTGACCCCATTAGTAGAAGATGATAAGGGAAAAACTAAGGTAGCTAAAGTGATAATGTTAGGCAAGAAAGAGTTTATAAAGCTAGAGGAATAAAAGAATGAGGAGGTTGCAGACACTCCTAAACATGAAGGTACTGAGATGGCAGCATTGAGGAATGATTCAATTTTGAAGGAAAATGATGTTGAGAAGGTCAAGAATGAATTGATTGTCGAGATTCAAGAGTTGGTTAAGAAGCATGTTGAAGTGGCGATGAAAAGAGTGTTTTTTTCATTGTATCCAAAAGTGGTTGATGGTAATTCAAAGGTTGGTAAAGTTGAGGTTTGTAAACCTGGTAAAATAGAGGTCCTAGGGGCACAGAATTTGAGGGAAGAGAAGAAAGACAAAGGTCGATTTAAGGAGGGATTACAAGAGAAAATGGGAAAATTCAAGCATGCATCAAAGGTAAAAAAGAAGATAGTTCCTAACAGTGATGGAAAAGATATATTTTCAAGAATAAAGGTAGGTTCAACATCAGTTATAGATGAAGAAGGGGTCAAAGCACATTTATCAAGTGGGCCATTGAAATTGGAGCAATTTTTTGGGTGACAAAGAGTTCACTAATGCAAGGAACAATGAAAATATTCAATACCTGGTTCAATGGAAGGGATTACTAGATGGAAGGAAATTTGGAGATCAAAGAAATGATGTGATCAAGCATGGTTTGTTGCAGCACAATCCTCAAGGGAATTGAGTCATTTCTTTGTCTGAGTGTATGGTGCAAGGGCACCTAGTCAAGTTGTGCAATTTTGGTCTAAGGTTAAGTTTTTTTGTTGTTGAGTCTAAATGTGATGTAATAAGGTCATAATAGACCATTTTCCATGTATTGAGTCATACTGAGTTAGTTCTAGGTAAAGTTGTCCTATTTTGTAATTGTTGCAAATGTTGCTTTGGCAACTTTACAATTTTTGTCTTATGTGGAAGTTCAATGGTTAGGATATTTTTAAAGGAAGTTAGGATAGTTTTCTTTGGTGGGAAAAGAATTTAAAAGGTTAGGAATGGTCGGTGGTCAGTTTGGTTGATGTAAAATTTGAATTTGAAATACATATACTCTATTTTTCTTGTGTTTACATTGAAAATTTGCTACTCCAACATACAGTATGGCCTTGTACGGCTTGTAGATGAATAATTGTGCACTTGAATTGATGGAGGATTGATTTAGCTTCATTTTGGTTTTTATTTCATAGAATTTCATTGAGTTTCAAGGTTTTTATTGCATTTTTTTTTTGTTGACTACAGGAAACCCTGAATTTGAGGGTTTGATAGAGTAAAATGGAATTGTAAGCCATTCCACCGGTGAAAAATGTTCAAACTTGGTGGAATGGAATATTTAGATGTAGGTTTTTGTTTTATGTGGTTTGCAATGGCAGGGGAGGTAGACTGATAAAGTTGGAGTGATGCCCTAGTTTTTTTCATTCATGTTTTAAGCAAAGAATGGTGGCTAAGAGTTGGAGTTTGATTAAAAGGGATTGGTAAAGAGTGGGAATTGATATGGGAAGCATGTGCAGATTCTATAAGATGTGTTTTGGGTTTTGGAAAGGTGAAATAAGGCTATGATTTTGTAGATCCAATAAGCCCTCTTGTGAACAAGCATAAATAGGCCTAGGTAAGGGTTTTGTAGTTTGATGAGTGTTTCATTTGTCAAAAGTTGTTGATTCAAACCATTTGTCACCATTTAAGAGCATTGGAATAAAGTTTGGTGATTTGGGGATTGAGTTTCATAAGGTTGCTTTGTAAAATAGGGCTAATTGAGCCCACTTCCAACGTAGCAATCAATTTCAAGAGGTGAAGGTCTAAAACAAGTGTAAGAAAAAATTAGATATGTCAAAGAAGGCCATAAAGGGTATATAGAATGTTAATTCTTTTGTGGGTTTGAAATTTCTTTTGAAAGATATGAAGAAAATTCATTGTTTGATGTGCTACAAGGGTATATGAAGAAATTTTGAAACAACACCAACTTAGGGTTTTTAAGATTGAAGGATTGTCCAAAATAGATTGAATTATGATTGTTTGAAGATCTCCTCCTACTCTGCATCACAAGTCTAGATCACCAATGTCAAAGTTTTATACCTTGACTCTCTTGTTGTAACTATTTCTGAGGTGATTCTGATATGCCTACAAGTGAACCAACGCATTTTGTCTTCTTTCATCCAATATTTCTAGCTCATGTAATCAGTGGATCCAATAATATTCATTATCAATGAACTATTTCATGGAGACTCTCAATGATGGGATCTCGATCTCAATCGATACGATGGATTTAGAACTAAAGACAAGGGGATAAGGTGAAGCACTTGTTGGATTATGAATGCTTTTACAATAATCCCATAAGGTTGGATTCAACTGTATGTGACAATCTCAACCAACATTATTGATAGTCTTTTTCAATATTTTTACAATAATTTTATTAGATGTCTCTACTTGACCATTACCCTAGAGATAATATAGAGTGGCAAAGTGATGTTGCATGTGCTACTTTTCACATAATTCCTTAACATCCTAGTTTTGAAAGGGACACCTATTAGCTGTGACTATGGATAAAGGAACACCATACTAGCATATGATATAGTTTAGTATGAACTTTGAAATTTGTTTACCAATGATATATGTTATCAGTATGGCTTTGATCCATTTAGTGAAATATTATGTTTGTTGAAAGAATGAAGAAGGAACCCTTTGATGTGTTGTCATTGATGCCAACAATGTTTGCTGACAGTTTTTGTCCAGTCCGATAAACATTTTTTTGTGATACCTTGATCCGGTAATGTTTTTTAAATTCGCTCATGTTATAAGATTGGCTTATGCGATTATAGTATGTTGTTTAGGACTGCTAAAAACATCTATGTTTAATATTTCAACAATTTTGGTCAATTGAGCTAAAAGTTACAAATGAAAAAAGTTCAAAAAACTATATTATGGCTTATACAGTACAAGATGATATGAGTTATCTAGTCTGCATTCCTCTGGTGTTTGGATTCAGACTTTACAATTTTGGGAGATGATTTATAAGTGTCAATACTACATATATTCTAGATGGTGTGTTCTTATACAATTATATGGATGATCGGTTTTGGATAGATTGGTTTATTTTGTGATTAAGTCTAATCCCTAGCTGACCTAATACTTGAAATTGTGCTATGAATAATATGTATTGCAGATGTTAAGGGATCTATTTTAGATCCATGTTGACCTAAATTCAAGTTTTTCACATTTTTTAGTGCAAAGAAGTTTTGTTTTCAAGTATGAAGTCGATAAAGTGTTTTTGAATTGAAATAGGGTTGCATCTAATTAGAAAAACCTAATTGATGTATGCAGATGTAATAGGGTATATATGTGGAACAATCTTCAGTTGCATAGTGTGATAAAGAAGTGTAATGTGATGTGTGTGAAATTTGATATTGTGCGAACTTGTGAATTTGTATGTGTGAGATCAGAGTAAGGGCAGAATTGTTGTGTATGTTGAGCAATTGCTAAGAAAAGTAGTATTTTGTATTCAGAACTTTATTGGAACTGAATTCAACACAAGGAAGGTGCATCTTTCATCAATTCACACTTTGGATATGTATTCACTTTTATCTTGTACCTATTTCAAGTTGTGATCCTTATAAGGATAGTGAGTCCTGGCAATGAGCCCTCTAATATCTTATAACCAGTTATAATATACTGTGAGCTAATCCTCATTGTGGTTTTTCCACATAAAAAATCCTAGTGTTCATGTGTTATGTGGTGTTATAATTTCCTCCATGTACTCATTTATATCTACAATTAGATATTTTTTGATAATTGGTTGGATTATGACTAAATGGTTTAATAGAATACTCATTCACCCCCTTCTTAGTATTTTGGGTGTTCAACAATTGGTATCAGATGCTAGTTCCTTTTGAAAAGTTTAACAGCTTGGGGAAAATCTTGGATTTTGAACACATGGCTGATAACAAGTATCCTATTCCTCCAAAAGAATTTTTTACAATTGAATATGAAGAAGATGACTACATGTTTCACAAAGGAGACTTAAAGTTGCTCTTGAAGATCTTGAAAAAGTTGAAAGTGACAACAAAAATTTGAAGGAAAGCCTAGGAAAAGCAAATAAATGCATCAAAAAGCTAAGAGAACAAATCAAGAAGTTTAGAGAAAGAAATAGATAAGTTAATAAACAATTGAAGAAGGCAAATGAAGACATCACTAGACTAAAAGTGCAAGTGGAAGAAAAGAAGAGAATTGAGGATTGTCTTAATACTAAGATACAAAGCAAGGTTGATGAATGTACAAAGCTTGAACAAGAAGTGGTAACCCTAAGATTTGATCTAGAGAAAACAGGAGCTCATGAGGAAAAATTCAAAAAAATTACTACAACGCTTGATGAATTGATTGCAATTTAGAAACCTTCTAAGGATAAAGGTAGTTTGGGAATTGATGAAGGAAAAATTTCAAAGACAAATCAAACACCTAACAAGGTTAAAAATCAAAAGAAGACTCAAGCAAATGATAGGCAGTTTAAGAATCAGAGAATTAATACTGGAATACCTCCTATCAGATAATTGAATGCCCAAAGGTACCCATGTTTCAATGGTATGTGTTTTCCATGCAATAAAATTAGACATGATGGTATAGAATGTAGAAGTAGAATGAATCAGAATGTTGGATCCTTTTCTAGAAATTGTTTTGCATGCAAGAAAATTGGACATAGAGCTATTGAGTGTAGAAGTAAGATGATGAATAGATTCAATACTAGTAGAATGGTTCAATCCTTCAATGGCTATTGTTATACATGCACTGTATTTGCACATAAGGCTAACTAGTACAAATCAAGAATGAATAGAAGTCAGGTTGGTCAAAAAAATGTTGTATGCTACAATTGCAACATGTTTGGACACATTTCAAGATTATGCAAAAGCAGGAATGGAAGGTAGGCTAATCCAGAACTAAGGAATAATCTGGTGAAGAAAGTTGATCCTACTGAAGTTAAGAAGGAAATGGAGAAGATTTGAAAGAAAAAAGAGAGAATAAGGATTAATCAAATGCATATGTACATACATTTGGTGCAAATATTTCTTTTGAAAACTAAGCAAATGATAGTTCTTTGTGGGAGCAGTAATAGAAAAATCTAACAATCCCCTATAATCATGAGGTGTCAAGAAATGACTCAAAGATAAATGGTGAAAAATGGTATCCTTCAGATTTTGGAAAATATTATGGTAGTAAATATGCAAATCTAAAAATTTGTAGAGAAATTTAGGGTTTATAGTGTATTAGTGAAGTGTTTGCTAGGGTAGATTTATAATGTATAAAGTGAAATCCATAGTCATTTTTAAATCACTTTTGTACATTTTAAATAAAGAAGAGTGGAATGAGAAGTCACTGAAGGGGATTCGAGGTGAATTGGTTTAAACTCTAGAACCCAATTGAGCGTGAAAAAGGTATTTATAGCTATCTTTGCTTTGTGGTTTATATTAGAAGTGATTTTACAAGAATTTAAAGTTAGAATTGAGGTTATAATGGTGACACCAACCATAGTTGAGATTGTTGAAAGACCTAGACAGAAGTTTAAGAGGCTTTCACGGAATTTTTTTGAGAATGACCAATGGTGCATCTTCAAATATCCCAATTAAGATTTTTCCCATTGAAGACACTAGGATCTATATACATTGTAAATTGGAAGATTATGATCACCAAGTGCTCAAGAATCAATAGTCTAATGAGTTAACTAGAGATGAATTTTTGGTGAAACCAGAATATACAAACCTATTATGAAATAAGCTAGAAATTTAGAACTAGTCTCCTAAATTTAGCAGTGATTTGGATGCAAATTATGTGAGAATAGACTTGAGCATAATGCATGAAAAATTCATGTGGAATGATATGCCTAGATTGATCTCAAAGGATGCAATTAAGGCTATGACTGGATTATGTGATACTGGACCTATACCAATATTTAAGTATGTGAAGAATGATGTAGTTATGCAACTAACTGGTGCCACATTTGATAGGAGAGCACTAACAACTAAACCAATCACTAATCCTACAATGAAGTGTGCATCTATCATTATTGGTGTCAAAAACTATTTCCAAAATAGAGGGAAATCAATATCTGCAACTACAATATATGTTGCTCATGACATGGTAGTAAATGGGAAAGATTATGATTTTTGTGAGTTTCTTCGATAGCAACTTCTAGAGAGCTTTCATCAAATCAAAACAAAGAAATATGCTTTCAATTATGGAACATTTATTGTTTGATTTCTTTTCTACTTTATGAGAGAGCTACTCAGAAGTAAAAACATTGTATGGGACAAAAGTTGACCAGTAGCACACCAAATTTTTTACTGTTTACACAATATTAGAGATTAAAATGTGCAGGCTGATGTATCGATTGCATTTTTCTCTATATTCCAAAGGAAAATGTATGAGAGAAGGAATTCCTAAGAGTTTAGTGGAGAAGTATGAAAATGACAACCTTTCTTGTATCCATTGATGAATGCATAATAAAGGTGTTAGAACCCATAACAATATGGATTGAACCTCTGGGATATGAGATTAATGAGAAAGAGCCTAAGAGATATATTGAAATATTGTTAAGCATCCCTAAGGACCCCTCTCCGCCTATACACAACACAGATGAGGAGAAATATACTAAAATATACTTGGATACTTCAAAACCTACTAGAACCAAAAGGGTAAACAAACAAGTTGAACAACTCTTTGCAAGGCATGGCCTCTTGAAAGAAGACGTTGATAGATTAAAGGAAGTTGTAGTAGAAAGAAAGCCAAGACAACTAATGAGTCCTCTAGACCACATAGATTAGGAAGATCAGCTTCCACCCCTACCTTTGTGTTGTGAAAACCTACTACCACAGTTGTTGTTAAAGGGAAGAAGGTGGAGCCCAATCCTTTGGCTATAGTTGATTTATCTACACCCTCTGGACCCAACACTCAAACCTTAAAGAGGAAAAATGTACCTCTGGTAGCACCTCTTGCTACCTCTAAAAGGAGAAAGAAATAGAAAGCATCTAGAGATCAGAACCTAAGGTATGTTGTGGAAGAGGAAATTGAACCTGTTTTAGAGGAATAACATTTGAAAATAAAGAGAAGTAGTGTTTCCACCATCTATGAAGGTGCCTCACAAGAGGCTAGCACTAAGTCAAAGAAATCCAAAATCAATATTGTGGATTCCTCTGAAGAAGAGGAGATAGAAAATGAAAAAGAAGCTCTTACAATACATGTTAACAAGAAGCCTAAAAAGAAAGAGGAGAAGAAAATAGATGAAAGCACACCAAAGCATGAGAAGAAGAAGTCCAAGACTCCTCCGATAAGAGCCTATTCACCTATAAAGTTGGAATCTCTGATTAACAATATTCTAGAACATGATGGCTTATTAGAAGCCACTACCAAATTCTATGATGAATTTGATGAAGAAGAAAAGAAAACTATTATAGATTCTATTATTCATTATATGATGATTTTGGATGCAAATATGGAAAACATGAAGAAGGTAACTAATGTTGTATGGAAAGATTTGGTGAAAAGAAGACATGAAGTAGTTAAAGCAGAAAACAAGATCAAAACCGATGCTTTGAATAAGATTGGATCCTTGTTGTCTAAGGATGATAAGGCTACCCTAATAGAAGCATATACAAAGTAGTTTAGGGTAAAGCAAAGACTTACCATTCTTATGGATAGAGAAAATGATAGTATAGAGAAGTTGAAACAATAAAATTTTGATGGAGTGAAAGACATGGCACAAAAATATGGGATGATTGTTGGTTCTTCATCTGACACAGCTCAATTCAATGAGCTTGGTAAAGATAAAGCTACCGATGTAGAGGAAAATATTCCTCCCATATCTAATTCACCTATTTTTCAAGTAGTAGTAGAAGAGGTAAATGTTTATTTTACAGAAGATACCACATTTAGATATTTTAGGGAATACGGTTGATGATACACATGCTCCTTTAGAGACATCTTCTCCTTTGGAAGACACTAAGAACACAACCAGAGAAAATAATGAAGATCAAAATAAGAATGATGTCAATGATAATTTTGAAGATCAACATGAAAAGCAGAATGAGGATACTGGAAATGAAGGTGAAGAAAATAAAAATGGAGAAGAAGAAGAAGATAAAGATGAAAAGAAGGATGATAGGAAGGATGATGAAGATAAAAGGGAGGATGAAAAGGAAGATAGGCAAAAGGAAAATGCCTCAAGAAAAGAAGAAGAAGAAGAAGACAAAGAAGATAACGAAGAAGAATTTGTGGTTGAAATAAATGAAGAAGAATCCCAAAAGACCATAGAGCCAACAAAGTCATTTGAAGAATCCTCCAACAACACTCTCAAGGGTCTTCTAAAAAGAGAAATAAGGATTCAACCAATCATTCCTCCCCAATTGGTTCAGCTCCTGTAACAACAAGGATATGTTTAGCTGAATAAGATCACACCTATTCAAAGAATTGAGATTGGAGATACTTTTATTGCCTTTGGGAGAAAGGAAATTATAGAAACCCATCAGAAGGGGAATGAGTTAATCAATGATGCCATCAAATTTTTACAGGATACAACCCCTGGTACCACTGATGATGATTCTCTAACACATATTGAGAATTTGACATTTTTGGTTGATTCATTCAGGGAATATACCTCTGGCTTAAAGGAGTAGGATACAAAAGAAGCTGAGTTAAGGATTGCAAAGAAAAAATTGCTTGAGATTTATGACAGATATGCAACTACACATAGCAAGATGATTAAATGTTTGGAAGAAGTAAAGGAATGTGAAGATGAGGCTCAAACATTATTCTTGTATTGCATGAGATGGTTGGACACCACTCAAGGAATTAAGGACCTAGTGGACTCAATAGAGTCATAATTAACCAATGCCTTTGGAGCTTATTACCTTACAAAAGATAGAAACTATACCTCCTATACTAGCATTTCAGACTTGCGAAACAAGTTTTTCACCCTGGGAAGATAGAAAGAGGATGGTATAAGGTGATTTGGAAAGCTTGGAGACCTAGTAAAGTGCAAGCATATACCTATAGCAAGTGCTCTTGTTGAAGTTGAAAAACTTAAAAAGATAAATCCTTATCCAACTACTCTGAAAGAGGGAGAGGAGAGTTTCGTGGAGTTGGAATCAATGCATAAGGCACTTTTTACTGCTAAGAAGAGTTGAGATGAAGGGAAATCTACTTGGGAATCCATTCTCAAGTAACTTTAAGGTGATTCCTCCTCCAAGTGAACATATTTCACCTTGTATATTATTTTCCAGTTTCTTTTAGTGTTTCTTTCTTGTACATATGATCAAATGTAATTCTAGGGATAACTCCCTAAGGGGGAGCCAGTCATTTCATTTCAGTTGTCTTTATGTACATGTGTCTCATTGCAACACCCTTTTTCCTTGATTTCAAATGGGGATAAGTTTGGAGAAGTTTAGATATTGTGTTTGGGGGAGACGTTTATGAGAATTTTTTGAGAAGTTTTACTGGAAGAAGTTTTGATGTATATTTGAATGGGGGAGCATACAAGTTTTTGAAGACAGGTTTGAAGTTGAATTTTTGAGATTCATTTTTGGGACATGCTTCCATCAATAAAAAAGGGGAGATTGTTGAAAGAGTGAAGAAGGAACCCTTTGATGTGATTCCAACATTGTTTGTTGACAATTTTTGTTTGATCTGGTAAATAATTTTGGTGACACCTTGATCGGGTAATTTGGTCCAGATTCGCTCATGTTATAAGATTAGCTTATGTGGTTACAATATGTTGTTTAGGACTGCTAAAAACATCTATGTTCAATATTTCAGCAATTTTAGTCAATCAGGATGAAAATTATAAATGATAGAAGTTTAGAAAACTATATTCTAGATTAATATGAGTTACTGGTCCGCATTCCTTCTGTGTTTGGATTTAGACTCTACAATTTTGGGAGATTATTTACACGTGTTAGTACTACATATATTCTAGATGCCATGTGCTTATACAATTATATGGATGATTGATTTTGGATAGATTATCTTATTGTGTGAGTAAGTCTAATCCCTAGCCGACCTGATAGTTGAAATTGTGTTATGAATATTAATATGTATTGCAGATGTTAAGGGGATCTATTTTAGATCTATGCCAACCAAAATTCAATTTTTGCACGTTCATTTTGAGAGTAGAGAAAAAAAATTCAAGTATGAAGGGAACAAAGTGTTTTTGAATTGAAATAGGGTTGCATCTAATTAGGCTGACCTAATTGATGTATACGGATGTAATAGGGTATATATGTGGAATATTCTTGAGTTGCATAGTGTGATAACGAAGTGTAATGTGATGTGTGTGAAATCTTATATTGTGAGAACTTGTGAATTTGTATGTGTGAGATCAGAGGAAGGTAAAAATTGTTGTGTATGTTGAGGGACTGCTGAGTAGAGCAATATTGTGTATTCAAAACTTCATTGGAACTAAATTCAGCACAAGGAAGGTGCATCTTACATTAGTTCACTTTGGTTATGTAGCCACTTTTTTCTTGTACCTATTTCAAGTTGTGAGCCTTATAAGGACAATGAGTCCTAGCAGTGAGCCTTGTAATATCTTATAACTGATTGTAATATATTGTGAGCTAATCCTCACCATGGTTTTTCCATGTAAAAAATCCTAGTGTTCATGTGTTATGTGGTGTTTTTATTTTCTTTATGTACTCATTCATAGTTGCAATTAGATATGTTTTGATAATTGGTTGGATTATGACTAAATGGTTTAATAGAATACTAATTCACCCCCCCTCAGTATTTTGGGTGTTCAACACTGTTGCAGTTATTATGAACTTGTGTCCATTATTAGATGTAGGGTAAATCTTCCCAACAAGGTCGATTCCCCATTGAGAGAAAGGCCAAGGTGAGGTAACTGGATAAATTCCCTATACGAGTGTGTCTACCAAATCGTCATGGATTTGGCATTGTCTTAATTTCTTTATGAAGCGATAGAAGTCAGATTCCATTGTAGGCCAATAGTACCCTATTCTCATAAGCTTCTTAGATAGGATAGGACCACTAGAGTGAGATCTACATATACCTTCTTGTACTTCTTGTAAATCCATTTTTATTCTTTTGTGTCGAGACATCTAAGAAGGGTGCTATCTAAACTATGGTGATAGAGGGTATTTGTGATGATAACATATTTAGCCTCTCATGGGAGAAAGGTTTTTCATTGGTTATTTTACAAGTTGGGAGGATAATTTGATCTTGAAGGTACTCATATGTCTTTATACTAGGGGGGTTAGGACCAACAATATCACACACTAGCTTGGATTTTTGGATGTCAAATGTAGTGATCAAGAGTTTTTCCACCAAGAACTCACACTAATGCACACTGTTTGGAATGTCCAAGAGAGATCTAATGTTGGCCATTGCATCAGCTACCTAATTTTTAACCCTTGGAACCTATGTAAACAAGATGATGTCAAAATACTCCTTAAGTTTTTCCACTATTTTCTTGTATGTTACTAGTTTGTCGTCCTTTGTCTCATATTCATCATTGAATTGCTAGACCACTAATTGTGAGTCACCATAGACTTGCAAGTTTTGATCTTCCATTTGATATCTTCCCTTAAATTGGTTAACAATTCTTTGTATTCTACAATGTTTTTTGTACATGGGAATGTGATCCTATATGACTTAGTATTATGTCACCTCGTGCCATGATGAAAAAGACACCAACTCCTAAACCATGATATGTGTAAGATCCATCAAAGTACATCTTCCACATTATAGATGTATCTAGCTTGAAGATTGCTTCATCATGGAACTCTATTATGAGAGGTGTGAATACAATGCAAATAGATTGCTTCATCTAGACAATAATAAAATATAAACATAAATTTTATTTCAAGGGCACTACCCCAAACCCCCAGCCAGAGGGATGATCCCCCTGGACTCTTCGTGGGGGGGGGGGGGACCTCATGCCCCCCGTCATGAACATATCAATAGTACTTCATATATCAATAGTACCTTATTTAATTTCAAGGTTGAGACACATTTTCCCAAAAAATCTCCCACTTGTCAAACACCTTGCAAGAGCAATGGGAGGGCTAAAAACATCATCTTTTAATTGTTAGGAGTCGAAAGGCTCATAATCTTTGAACACCATTTGAACTTCTAT